>JAODUI010016968.1:0-14698 GCA_027563995.1 Papilio gigon | reverse complement strand
CTATATCACTTATAAAACGGCTTAACTCACGTGCAACTCGGTGTCAGTACCGACTAGTTTCGAGCCCATCGGGGGCTGCACGTGAGTTAAGCCGTTTTATAAGTGATATAGTGAAATGTCTCACGAAAGTTTTAATAGTTTTAACAATCAGTTTAATTTTCTTGTAAGCTGTTATAACACGATTTCCCAGTAGACGCAAGTTTTTTTTTTAATGCTGAATAAGCTAGTGCTTGACCGCTAACCCGCTTAATGTTAAGTGGGTATGCAGTCTAAATATGATACGCGATAGCTTATCGATTGTCTACAATAAGTTTTTTAGAGCTATTTTTTTGTTTTGATGTAACTGAAAAATTTCTTTTTAAAGTTTATTAAAAGTATTCGTAGTTTCGAAAAAAAAAATGTTGTTTTCTTTGTAAAATGTAGAGAATAGGAGAGGAATATTAGTGTATCAAACAAATATTTATTTCAGATGAGAATTGATCCCAATGTTCCATTATCGCGAAATCGGAAAGTCTCGCGGGCCGCACGCAGCCCGCGGGCGGCGGTTTGACGACCACTGACATAAATGTATGGATGTCAGTTAGTAGGTATCCCTAATACGTCGAAATGGACTTGGATGTTATTCAGCCTAAACACATTTATTTATAGCGAAAGCGGGGGACCGCATACTGTGGTTGTTGGGAAAGGCCTAAGTCCAACAGTGGGCAGACAAGGGCTGAGGCTGATGATGATGTATGTATGTAAGAAAAAAAAGTGCACTCTCATGCTAGCGACTTTATTGCCCTTTAAGAATAAAGTCTATAAACCTAACGTAACCTAGATAGACCTGGGATAGCACACTTAAAACGATATATAATAAACCTAAGTATTTTTTCCGACTTCTTGTACTTACTTCAAGTACAATTATTTCTGAGAAACAGCAAACTTGTTTCCTTTTATATTCCTAGTATAACGTATCTTACACAGGAATGCTCTCAGAACATCAAGATACATAAAGGAACGAAAAGTCTCTTGTACATTGTAACATGAAAATGTTTTTACACATAATAAAACCTTCTTTATGTTCACTGTTAATGTTTCATCAGGAATATAGCAACACTTTCATGAGGGCGCCACAATCTTCTTTGACATAGCAATACTAATAATGTCTTAAAATAAAACAAGTCCACTATTTAGGGGCCGTTCAAGTATTACGTGTGCACTACAGGAGGGCGAGGGAGTCTTTGCTAAGGGTATTTTTAATAACATGGGGTGTGAGGTCTAGATGGTGATTACGTCAGCAGTAGTCCTAGTTCTAGTTCTCAGTCTAAACTTGAAAACTAACAAAAACGAAATGTAACTGTTGCTCATGAATCATTCAAAGAATTAGAATACATTAGTAGAAAGATTCAAGTACCAATGTTTACGTCAGCATTGCAGAGCTTTGCTAACTTTTGCTGGCGGGGGAAGGAGGGGTGAATAATTGTAATAAATCTGCTCGCGTAATACTTGAACGGCTTTATAGATTTATCACGTTAATTGCTATTGCTTAGATAATCAATTCTAGTTATATAAAATTATCAGGAACTTAAAAGAGACCCCGTGGTTATATAAAATACTTTGACATTTTGGCATACAATACAATACTTAACTTACATTTTGACCATAAACAAACAACGATTATTTCTTTTGCTGTTCCTATTAGAAGTAATTAATTCCGTAGGTTTTCCGCGAGATAACGAGGTGTTTTATTTACCTGGGAAACCTGTAAAGGCGTGGGTTGAAAAAGTTTTTCAATCGTAAAACAAAATGTTCTGTCACAAACTTATAAAAAAAAACAAAGATGTTATTAAATAAACATTTATTTCCATCAATTTAACTTACAATTCAAACATTAAAAAGTTTATTTAAAAAAATGGAATTCTTACGTCTAAATACATTAAATGCACAAGAAAGTTTCGACACAAGCAACTCTGTTAGACAAGCAAAAAGTTTACTGAAGCTTTTAACGTTGGGCCAGTCATAAAATAATCTATTTTATAAAACATTCATATTAGTCTTATGTAATATAGTGTTAATGTTAATCCAATTGCTAGGCTGGTTAGAATAAGGAAAATTAAAAAGACGTCTAAAGCCCGCGACACCTTCAGTTGAAACACGTATTTATAAACTGTACAATTCGACTCTTAAAATTGTTAAAATTGATGGTGTTTAACTGCTTTACAGTATACATCGTGTTTCATTATATCTTATACAAATAAACAATATTTTAACAAGTACACATTTTTTTTCTAGTTTTATCCTTTACCTTCTCATCAGCGACGCTATCCTGTATCCCTTACCCTGTTAACGGTCATTTATACATCTTTCAATTCACATTTCATCGTTCTACAAACCGCCATTGACGCACGTAATGCCCTCTCTGTCTTGGACCAGGAACGCTATATGTAATGCACGTGTCAATAGAGTCATACAGTTACAGGCCGATCAATTGTCTAGTTAATCTCAAGGTCATCTATATTTTTTTAATTTTCATTAGATTTCATATATTTTAATGTTCAAGACATATAATATGTGGTCACACGACAGCGGAACGGGCCTTGTGGCATTCATGCAGGGCTCGCAGTCTTTCGCGTGGTGCGCAGATGAGTCGCGGGTGCGGGCGTCACGCGTGGCCGCGCCGCACTCGCACCTCGCCCGTCTGGGCCGGCTCTATCAGCGAGGTCTCCGCGAAACGCACGCCCATCTTGACACGGGGGTTATCATTCTATAGATATTAGAAAGAAAATTTGAAGTTACCATTAACTTTTGTTTTGCGACGATGATAACAGTTTTATAACTGGCTGACGTGTCAGACGCTGCTCTGTCCTAACTATTAAAGTTTGAAATAAATTATTGACGTTTTCTGTTCATTTTTTTAATTATCCAACTATAACTACCTTCTATTGATAATAAATACAACAATAAACGTAATAGGTGACGACTGTTTGATCCGTTGACGCGTGATGCGATGACAAAAGGACATAGATTTTATTTATATGTAATTTTGAAGTCTTCAAGTTTTGTAGACAAGCTTACTTTGACTAAATAAATGCTTACCTTATTGAATTTCTCCACCGAGTCTTCGAGATTACGTATTTTGTTTCTGTTCGACGTGAATCCGGTGTTACCTGCTACAAACATGTCTATGAGTTTAAAGGAAATACTTAACAATAGATGTCGCTCGCGACTCCGTCGATATCGACATTGTAATTAATTATTATTCTATACATAATGACATGACGTATATGAAAATAAAAAGAAACGATTTTATGTGTTTCTGTAAAATTAACAAACATTATTCACATTATTTACGTTAATACAAAAGAAAAACAAATAAAAATACCTAGAAAAATATACAAAAACAACATAACAAGTGCTTACAAAAAAATAATCTTCTCTTTATCTTTACCAAAAATTCCGTCAAATTTACTTATACAGAAAATACATTTAAAACAAAATAAGAAAATGAAATGACTTCTTTTTCTGAAAACAAAACAAACCTCGTTTCTTTATATATCTATTCCAAATTCAGGCATGTTTAAATATTAAGGATATACGTAATGAGAAACATCCTTCTGAACCTCCTGTAATTCACTCTGCGGTTTTACTAAGGATGTAAATGATAAAAAAACATAGAAAAACATTTATGATTTCAATAATTTTTAAAGACACAAGTACAAGAACGTTCAAAGTCACGAGATATAAAGAGAGAGGCCGTATATATGTCCTTTGTGATATTTGACATTTTGACGTTTTACAATTTTTTTTTTTTGCTTTAACTACTAACACCTCTTTATTTATTAAATAGATGTAGAACGTAATGTGCAAGACTATACAAGGTACTATGTTTTTTTTAAATCCCATATGAACAGAATCGTGCGCGACAGATCGTTATTTCGAAGTACGTGAAGGTTAATTTTACTGGAACTAAACATATGATATCTCATCTATTTGTGAAGAATCCAACTTTTGAATCATCATAATCATCAGCTCTTGCCTGTACTGCTGGACGTAGACTTTCCTTAATGCTTTGCACTGTACATTTCTCCATTTAATATAGAAACATTAATTGAGTAATGATAGTCAAGGGAAAATGGCTGTGATAGTATTATTTTGAAATAATACGCCTCAAGGCGCTTCCAAAGCAAACGACTGTACAATTACACAGATACGTTTTAAGCACCGTCTTAAAATATCTTGTTTGTTACGACGTAATTTACTCGAGAGCGTCGGTGGCGCTGTTGTTAAGAGCTTGATCGGACCGGACCGTAGTCGACATTGTCCAGGTTCGATCCCCGCCATGTACTACCAATGTGTTTGTCGATTTTCGAATTGCATATGTACATTATCCGACGCTCTTACAGTGAAGGAAAACATCGTGATGCAACCTGCACATATCGGGGAAGAAATTCAAAGATATCTGTGAAGTCAACCAACACGCACTGGGCCGGCGTGGTTGACTATGGCCTAGTCACCCCCTAATAATAGGGTAGACTCTGAGCCCCTCGGTGGGGACGTGTAGTGGGCTGATGATGATGAATTTACTCGAAGCTTATCTGTAGAGAGATCAATGATTGCTGATCACGTAAAAGCCTAGAGGAACGTAAAAATCTTGTAAACTATATATGCTGACGATGCTGCTTTAATCAAATAAACGGTGTTCAATAGACAATGTAATATTTTCAAATAAAAGTTATTACTTTTGTGAGTTACTACATTTGATTTATTAACATGTATTTACATTATTACCACGACTTCATAAATCCATCTTCGAAATCTCCCTTTGTCAAATTTGTATCGTAATCTGACAGTAACTGCGAAGTGTATACAACAATTACTTTATAAAGCTAGCATCCTTAGTTCTAGATTCATAGGTCTGTTTAAATGATCCGATATTATTGCTCGTAGCTTGTAGCTTGCTTGTTGATAATAAAAATGGCTTTGGTGTTGAACATTTTCCCGTTTCATTATGCTTAGCTTAATATTTACATTAATAAAGAACTTATAATGTTCCGCTCGACTTTTATCGTTAACTGTTTATTTTCGATAACGTTATAACCTTTAACATAATCTCCTTCACAACATAAAACTGTACGTGTGATATAATCTTCTGATTATAAACAACATACCCGCCACGCATCTTCACTTAATGTAAAGGCAAAACCGAAATCAATACAATTTAATTGTGAGTAATAATGTTGTGTACATACTGAAATTTTAATTGTGCAGTTTGACTGACCAATTAAAAGTGACGATATGGAGCGAGCTTAAATATTACAATAAAGGGACCGGCAATATTCACAGTTAGGTGACTGTTTTTGTAACCGATATTCTTTTGTTTTTCCGCCAATAACATTTAGTACGCTGGTCCTACGACAGGTTTTTGTTACTATGGTGATTTAATCATTGTTAACATAATTAGCCAAGCACCTGTATTATTGATGGAGCTGGTGGACCAGCAGCATGACTTCCTGACCAGTTTGTTGCAGGTCTCGTTGGAGCGCAGGGCGTAGGTGCCGTACACCAGCGGGTTCATGCAGGAGTTTGAGACGGCCATCGCGAACAGCAGATCCTGGAGCTGCGGCGACACGAGCGAGGCCGACTTCCTGTCTATCATGTACCTACAAGGAAAACAAAATTCTATGACCTATTCCAGACACTAACGGACCTTTCTTGTATTACGTAAGCAGATTTATTACAATTATTAACACCCCCCACCCCCTTGTCAGCTATAGTAAGCAAAGCAAAGATCCCCCACTCCCCCCCTGTAATGCTTACGTAATACTTGAATGGCGCATTTTCAGTTCAGTAATTTTAAACACAATACAAACGGACAGGAATTGTGCTGATTAGAAGCAGGCTCATAGTGTCCCCATGTCTCACCACATAGCCATGACCGCGTAGGGCAGCCAGCAGAGCGCGAACACGGAGACGATGACGACGGTCATTCGCAGCGTGCGGCGCCGCGCCCGCTCCAGCAGCCGGTGGTCGGAGCGGCGCAGACGGACGCCCGGAGCGCAGTCGCTGCTATGCACGCAGTGCTCTGACACAAACATGGAAGCACTTACGACGGACGTCGACTTCCCTGTCACTTAACAACAATATCATGTAACCGTATTTTGTTTACAAATTTAAACGTTTCCTACGTGTATAAATTACGTTCTTTTTCACGGCAGTTTAAGCAAATTAAAAACATTCCTTAACACGTTCGCTGCAGCACTCATTTTTGCGTACTTTCCAACCCTGCGGTATAAGGTGTTGTCAGCCCGCTCTGTGACTAGACGTTAGTGCGACACGCGGTCCATTGGACCCCACCTCCTTTAACAAAGGTACGCCCTTCACAGGGAAGTCGCAATAGGGATGATTTAGGCCTCGTTTCGCAGCTAGCGTAGTTAATAAATAGTATGCTATGTTTGCAATATCACAAAAGTTTTGCATTGCTTTAAAAATGTCCTTTTAAAATTTCCCACGCTTCAAACTGACAACGGAATACACTCGATTGGAGAAGAGGTCTAAAAATAATCTTTTAGCCTTTAATGGATTAGAGCCATAGGACAATTTGTTAAGTTTGTAAACTGACTTTATTATTTATTGCTAAGTATATGACTGTTCTAAGTTCTAACTGAGCAATCGTGACGACTCACTGGTAAAGAATGTTACCATTGAGTTCGTTACTGCAGCGTCGTATCTTGCAAAATATGCAGATGTAGCAGACGGAGATGACGAGCAGCGGCACGAAGTACATCGCGCAGAGACAGGTCACGTTGTAGGCGATCTCGTGGCCGACGGTGTCGAAGGCGTCGAACGACACGCACTGCTCGAAGCCCGGCACCTGCGGGTGCTGGAGGACGCGGAACACAACGCTCTGCGCGGAAAAACAAAATAGTCTTTATAGACGAGTTCGTAGTCTTCGTTAGGAACTCGAGCTCATTTGTAAATGGCTTCTCGAGAGATAATGTTACCTCACTTCGATCAAACGCCATGAATAAATAAAAAGATTAAAGTTATATCTGTACCTGTGAATTAGGATTAGATTTTTTAAAGTAATATTTGCACAAAGGAAGAACTTGTATGTTATCGGACAATACTACCAGACTAGTAGGAGGGTAAACACCATACCTGCGGCAAGCTGCAGGCCAGCGCCATGGCCCACGCCCAGTACAGCATGTGCTGACTGCGTTTGCGGGCCACGCGTAACTTCAAAGGATACAGCACCGCGAAAAATCTAATAACAAACATCGTGACACTTCTACTGATGATTATTGTCTCTGTCTTTTACAAAGATAATGAAAGTGACGACTGTATGAATTTATAAAATGTTTTAACAATCGAAACTCACGCCATAAATATGCGAAGAATATTAATGAACAATTTTTATAAACTCAAATCGAATCAAAGGAATGAACCACAGAGTATAAAAGACTGTCTGTCGCGAGAGTACAGTAGTTTGAAAGTAAAAATATTAAGTACATATAGATGTGGGTAGATTTAAATATTCGTTTCTTGTGCGCTCCGCAGAGGTGTGGAATAAGTTGCTGGGGTCAGTGTTTCCGTCGAAGTACGATTTGGGGGCCTTCAAAAGTAAGAGTGAATAGGCACTTACTCTAGCACGTACTAAATTTCGACCACATCATAACTTGGTATCGTGTGAGATCTTGGTGAAGTGTTTGTTTAGATTTCATATAAGAAAAACGGAACGGAACGAAGATTCGGCTCTTTGGAAAAAGAATGATGTGAGTATGACGTTATGTTTAGATAGATTTACTATGATAGTTGAGTAAACGATTCAGTAATATATTACAATAGTATTTCTTCATATCCCATGATCGATCAGAATTTCTTACGAACTTTTCAAATTTTGAATATCGAAGGTTAGTACTTGTTAAGGGCAGAATATTTAAATAATCAAGTTATTTCTCCTTATGTAAATAATTTCGTCATATTTTAACGTGAATAAACATTGGTATATATTCTGTTTACACAATTTATAGAAATATCAACGTACGCCTCATTTTGACTTAGTTTGACGGTAAATAGAAGATATTTACTGTTTTAAAATTCAAATATTTCATTTATATGTGATATAGGTATACCCCGAGTTTCTCAGTGAGGAGATGTGAGGTGATGATGATGATTTAATAGTTTAAGAACAATTATAATTTATTTGTGAATAAATATAACTTCTTACGCATAAGGTGGGACATGATGCGACAAATTGAGATGAATATTTCGAAGGAGAGATAGATCTCTTGATGTGAACTATGAAGAGATATCATGAAGAGCATGTTTGAGACTTAAAGTGACATGTGAGGAAATCTCACCTGTCTAAAGATATGCAGACGAGCACATTCGAGGAGAGGTAGAGGCCGAAGGCGCGCATGACGAGCAGCGCTTTACACATCACGTTGCCCGCCAGCCACTCGTTCGTGTACTTCCAACCGATCTGTACACAATCGAACTACACATGTAACGATTAACTTATGATTACAGTAACATTTAGTAGGAACTAGCGATCAGCGAAATACTAACACCTAACACAGTAGAGTTGAACTCAGCTTGTTGACACGTGCAAGACATGTTCCAGATAAAAAAAAATCTTATTTAAACATTATAATTGTTAGTTAAACTGTACAGTTGTAGACTTTGCCTACAGATGCACAGTTTTAACTGTACAGTTAGAACTGAAGGTGTGGAGCGGATTTGGTTGTAACAAAACACGTAGTCTCTCGCGATAGTCATTATATAAAAATTTAAAAAGAATCTTAATATTTAATTCAATGAAATTTGGAAGCAATATAGAATATCTGAGCTGCAGAAATAATAAAACAAAAGCTTGCGGAACTGTAAAAGTTCGCGCGGATGTCTGTTTGATTAAAAATCTCGTTACAACAATATTAAAGTTGTGTTTCATAAGATTTTACGTAATTTCCAGCAACATTTCATAAATACTCGTTCAAAACCGTTCAACAGCTTTGAAATGTTTTCCTTGTAACAATTTTCAAATCCAATATTGTTTGAATTGTTTTTTGATCCTCGTTTCGGTCGCGTTGGAGCCGGTGCGCGCGCACGCTTCTTCTCTGTATTGTAAATTATTCTACAAATTTATATTAACAATAAATTTAGCCTAGTGTGAATTATGATGCGTTCTATCCAATTTAACTCTAGGCTCGTGCATCCTAGCAGGAGCCTAGAGTTTAATTGGAGTAGTAAATAACTTAATAAATTAACAAAAGTCTGCTAATATTTTCATTAAAACGGCCTAGCAACGCGTCCTGTTACAAAAGTTAAGAACATTTGTTAAAAATGTGCAGGTTGTTGCATCGTGATGTTTTCTTTCAACGTAAAGACGTCGGATAACATACATAAGATTCGGGAAACATATTGGTATATAGCGGAGATCAAACCTGGACAGTGTCGAGTACGGTCCCGGCCGGTCAAGCGCTTAACAACTGCGCCACCGACGCTCAGCTCATCGTAGCCCGTCAAACCAATATTACAGCAAACCGCGAAAGTCATTGCTTTATCTGGATCTAACATTCGATTACGTCATTACGCTCAACATAACAGCGTCTGCGGTTGTTGAATCAAATATTGGTAGATCTTAACTAACATTATAAATGCGAAAGTTCATACGTTTATATTTATTTATCTTATATGTTAGTACAAGTTCAACCATTTCTGAATGATTTGGTAAAGATATAGAACATTGTCTGGAAGAACATAAAGGTTACTAAGTTTTTTTTTTTAAATTTCAAGTCGCTGACAAAAATTACTGACAGTACAAAAAGTACTACAGTCATTCTCTAAAGCGACAAATTCAATATAAATTTATATACTTGAAGTGTCCATACCATAACATTTAAGGATGCAGACGGACCGATCAACCGGTCGTGGGTTCGAATCCCACTATTCGTCTATTGTGAACCATATCCCAACGCAACCTTAAGCTTACCTGATAATGGTTACAAGAAATATTAGCAAATTAACTAAAACCTACTAATACTAAAAAAAAAAAACAATATTAGCAGTTTTATATAATAACCGGTATTTAACTTGGCACATCAGGATAAGTCCGCAGTTCAGATTGCCTCACGAACACAGGGCGCAGTAATGGAGGCTAGGCGGATGCCTCTCACGTGAACTTCGAGGCTGTATCTATATTTAAGTGTTCGGAGCGGACGGCGGTCAAGTGGAATACAAACTCTCTAAACTCTAGATTAATCTGTACTTGAACCGAGTTAGTACTAGAGCTTAGACTAAAATAACTAAAAGCGCACGTCCTCTTTCTTATCTATCAAGATATGAGTGGATTTTTGTTATTTTACTAACATTTCTTGTAAGTCTGAAAAAGCTTTCGTCATGATATGGTTCACAATATAGTCGAATGTCGGGATTGGAACCCACGATCGCAAGATCGGTTGTCCGTACCCTTAACCATTAGGCTATTGGCGCTTTGAAACGTCCAAGGTTCGTGACCATCACAGTAACAATTTTAATACATCCCAAATATTTACAATTCAATTGTTTTGTGAAGAAATCGCACTCCACACAAGAAAAAACAGTTAACAAAAAAATTCGCGAGGGTTATAAACCTACCTCTAACGGTATGACGCCGCAGGTGACTGACACATCCGCTATAGCGAGGTGCGTCATAAGCAGGTCGACCCTGGACTTTCTGCGTCGAGTCCTCGCCAAGCTGACCAGCACCGCCAGGTTACCGAGCGCGCCGAGCGTCATAAGCACCCAGTACGTGATGATCACCGCGTGCTGGTCACGAGCTAGTGACTCCTCAATACTCTTGTTAAAAGAAACTGGCGAAGTTAATATATACGAGGTGTTGTTTTTTGTGATATTTATTATTGCATCCAGGGTGTTGTTTACGTTGTCTGATGTGTTCGTAGACATTTTCGTTGTTGATCTTTTTTTTTAATTAGTATTTAATATTATTAATAACTATGTTATTTAGTTAAAGGTTTTTAAACATTTGTATGCGTTTTTTTTTAATTTTTATTAAGAAAAATTTGGTGATATTTATAAATCATTTCACGTATTACATTTTTAAACAGACTTTGTTAGTAAAATAAATTAAGTAGAAATAAAAAAAAAACTGATTCATATTAAATCACTAACACTTTACGAAACTTTTTAATTTACGTCATTACACATAAAATACTTTTTTTTTATTTAGTTTTATTTTATATTTATTTAGAATTTAGCATTACATAAATACACATTTAATTATTTCCACAACAAAAGTACACAAACTATTACGGAGTCATCATTTTTCTCGACACGCAGCTACGCACGTTAGTTCTACGCTCTGTCGTAAACGAGACTGCCTACGCGGGAGCTGCGTCGTAGCACGAAGCTGAAAGCAACACAACATAATCCGAGATTGTGTTGAAAGTTCAGGCTTCAAAAACGATGCATTTTAATTTTATATCGATGTTTAAATTATTTGTTCACAATTTCGTTTGTATGTGTGTGTAATTTTTTTACAAATAATTGATGCGATCTTTTCGCGTTATGTACGAATATTATAAGAAAAACTACTAAATTTAATGGCAATGCCAGTCGTTTAAGTATGACAGACAAACATCCAAACATTATTTTTTATTTTACTTATATGGGTAAAAGATAATAAGTACAGTGCTACAAGTTTATCTAGGCCGGTGAGACAGACAGACAGGTAAGGCGAGAAAGGCGCGGATATAGGTATGCGAAATATCATAAAACAAGAATATAACTTAACAAAGTTACGGTACAAGGATATTGTTACACATTGACATTGACAGAGGGCGCTACTGCTATAACTTTGTTTGACTTATGTCTACCGGGTCTGATAACTTTGTCGGTCTATAATTCTTTGAATCGATGGAAAGAAATTATGAACATGTCAAAACCCTTGTCAAAAAATTAACGTTTCCCTCATGTTGACATCTCGTTACAATATTGATATATTTGGGCCACAGGCGGAATATTCCATTACACGAAAAAGTAGATCAGATCATTTAAGAGTTATTTACCTCTCATTTGAATAGCCAAAAGGCTCTAGAGGCTCAAGAGTCAACACATATTTGATTACAACACGAACAAAAAATAATTGAATGTCTATAACATCTGAATATAATGTTCGGATTACGCCTAGATTAAGTTTTTGCGTTACTCATATAATATAGTACGTAAATTAATAATTTATATAAAATTGTGTTTATAATTCAAAGGGAGTAAAGGATTGTGATGTTGATGAGGGTGGCCATTCCAATTACCCGTTCATCTTACGCACAGCAATGGGACGGGACAAGCTGCCGGCGTCAGGAATTCCGGCTTAATATGATAAGATTCCTTTAAGTTGAATTTTAATAGATCTTAGCTGAATTACTGAGTTGTTAGAGGTGACGAGTAGAGGAGCTCGAAGGAGTTGTGAATGGATTGTGTGAAAGAGGATATGCGTATGAAATGTATGAGTTCTGATTGGACAGCTGACAAAGAGTATGGTCTTCCATACTCTCTGTCAGCTGTCCAAAAAAAAAAAGGTAGGTTATGAGGGTGTTTTCCTGACAGTATATTTTAGATTGTAGTTTTATGGTAAATACTTGAATAAAACCTTTCTGCTAACTAGTCGGTGTATAGGTTAAATAATTATTTTTCTTAATAAGTTTGTAAAACAGACAGAAAGTTCAGATTTCTTAATATTCTTACTAAACAACAGGAGCGCTGTGTTGTAGAACTTTAAAAAGGTCAAAGTGTGCAATAAACTTTGAAATTTTTAATAGTCGTGAGAGAAATTTCGGGGACATTTTCATCGTTAGAATATTTTTAATTGAAGAAATTATTGTGAAAAGTGAACTTGAAAGCATTAATAAAAATATCCCTTATTTTATTATATTAAATGAAAAGCTCTCGCTGTAGCACGAACAACAAAACGTAACGGTCGATCGTCACACGATGATTCCTTCAAACGAGATTAAGTTATTTTATTTTATTTTATTGGTTATGTTTCCGGACGCTTTGTAATATGTTATCAGATATCGCAGCCTCCAATTATCATCATCGTCCTTGTTCACATGTGGAGATAGCCATCATAATAATTCCAAAGTTTATTATTTCATTCATAAATTTCACGGCCATTTCTTTTGATTCTTTAAAAGCTTTTAAATTTCTAGAGCACTAGTATACTTAAGCTTCTGTGATGCCGAGCTTTTCTCAAAGAGGGCTTTTATTTTATCAAATTAAAGCTTTCATATAAGTCTCAACCTGCAATTCCTCAGTTTACGTATCTTATATGAAATCAACACGACAGTAAGTAAATATAGTACATAAGAACCTATCGTATGAATCAAACATAGAAAGCTTAACAACAATATAAGTTAGGTAAGTTCAGATTGTAATGTAATGTAAACTATTAGTGCAATAAAGCTCGCCACATTTCATAATGAACAATAAAAAGTATTAAAACCTTTTCATTACAATAACATTTATTCATAAAAAAAACTTATACAAGCGCCGATAGCCAAATGGTTACGTACGAATTTTCAATCAGGTAGTTAAATCAGGGTTCGAATCCCGCCAATCGAATATTGTTGTAAATCCTATTCTAGCATAAGCCTGGCGCTTTGTTGAAATGGTAAAATAAATAATAAAAATCTGCTGATATTTAAAAATAATTAAATACAGTGAAATGAAAATCATAATATTTTAAGAGGAAAAATTATGAATATGTTATTTCAGAGAATGTTGCTTTAAGCTTTCAATAATTTCCTTCGATAATATAATTCTTAACATAGCGAAATATTAACTCTTAATATATAGGTCAATTTGATTATGTATATTTTTCCATATTATAAGGACTTAATTCTCTGGAACGAATTAAGGTCGTCAGCTCATATATACGTGTTTCTATGGAAGCACTCGGAGGTTACCCTGTGTATAACTAAGCCCTGGTCAACCGCGCTGGCACGCTGCGGGTTAACTTTCATATCTTGGAATGTCGTCGCTGGTATGTGCAAATGTACATATGAAATTCGAAAATAATAAAACACATTGGTCACACATAAAGCAGGGATCGAACTAGGACTTGTAGATTACAAGTCAAAAAGTTAACTCTTGCGCCATCGACACTCATGTTCTCGTTGAAGTCGAAGTCACCAGTTCAAAGGTTGACAATATTAGTTCTGTATTCCAACGCCAATAAGATGGGGATATACGCAACGTAGATATAACCGCAGTGATGTTTCATCAGCTGTTTCATAGCCTAGTTCGAGACGTGTATTGATTATTCGTAGAATTGAGTATAGGAATTCTCAAAGGCTTAGCAATGTTGTTATACAGTCCAGGCTTTATACGTAAGGGCTAAGTGCCTTGCAAGTCAATACGGTTGATACCCTTTAATAAATAAGCTAGTACCAATGGTAGGGTAGACACATCCAAGGAAGGCATCGAAAGAGGTAAGCGTCTACTTGAATGATATCTTCTGCACTGTCTGAGTGCATTCGTACGGCAGCTGCTTTGTTTTAATGAATATATTAGTAAATTTTGTTAATTTAATATTATTTTTTGCCATTCCTGGTACGCTTGTAAGCGTTTGTGTTAGGGTACTGTTCACGACCATAGTCGAATTGCTGGATTCGAACCCCCGGACCTCTAAATCGATAGTCCGTACCCTATCGATTATTGG
>JAODUI010016967.1:0-14921 GCA_027563995.1 Papilio gigon | reverse complement strand
GGGAAAGGCAGGGTTATGTGAGATTCATACTCACTAAAACCCCCTCGGTGGCCATCCTCAAGTGCGATTGCGAGGGCTCCGGGATCTCCGGAGGAACGCACCGGGACCGATCATCGACGCCCTACCATCCGCAATACCAGAGCAACCGCAAACGTCATATTTCAATTCACTACCTTCTTAGGTATATCCCCCCACAAGCTACAGTTGAATTAAAAAATAATAGTCTTAATTTTATTCAATACGTATATTAAAGTCTCACAACATTTTTATACCTTTTCAACACCTTTAGTTTGTTTTAACTCTTATGTAGTACAGTTTTGAAACACTAAGTTTTATACAATAGAGTACAATATGGCGCGTTAGTTAACAAATCATTCGCAACAACAAATAGGCAAGTTTAACTCGTGCATGTTTAATCGTGTTTACAAAGTGCCGGTTGTGTGCGAACTATTAATGAAATCATTTTATCAACAGAATAATACGGCTGCTTTGTTATCGCGTTTAAATTAACAAATGGAATTATTTAATCAATACAAGATTATCATCAGCTTATTAGACATCCCCAAAGAAGGACTCGGACCCTAACCCTAATTAGAGGTGACTAGGCCATAATCAATCAGGCTAGCTTAATGCGGGTTGACTTCATAAATATCTCTTGAATTTCTTCGCAGATATGTGCAGGCTAATCACACTTTCCCTTGCCGTAAGTACGTCACATATTGCACAGAAGAAATTTGGAAGTTGAAAAACATATTAACACATGGCGGAGATCGAACCTGGACAATGACTAACCTAACCACACCACCGATTATATGTTGTTGTATTTATTTTAAAACTTCGCAGGTGTTATATCTTGAGTATAATGACGTAGGACGTTTAAAATTTTGACAAAAAACTCTTTGGAAGGTATAGAGTCGACTGGCAATTGTTTAATTTGTTCATTCATCGCATCGTATCGGTTCCGTTCGTGTTGTCTATAGATTTGAACAATGTCTATTTCTTTATAAAGTCTTCTTACGCGTTCAACTTTCTCTGTGTCCGCTTGGCCGTAGCAAGATTCGAACTCGCTGCGCTGGCTGACGTTGCAGTTCTCTAGAAATGCCACCGCGGGCCACGAACACTTTCTGTTTTCAATGTCTGAACTTGTCTTGAGTGAAACAGACTTACTGTCAATGTAGTCCATTATATCGTTCTGTAAAAAATTTTATTTAAATAAAAAAATAGAAAAATACATAAACAATAAGCGCCAATAGCCTAATGGTTAAGGGTACGAATTTCCCGTAACGTGGTCGAGAGTTCGAATCATTCGGCTATTGTTGTAATCCACATCTTAGCACAAGACAACCGTAAAGTCAACCACGCTGGCTGACCGCGGGTTGGTTGACTTCACACATATCTCTGAATTTCAATTCAAAAATCGAAAAACACATTAGTAAATGGCGGGAATCAAACCAGGACAATGTCGAGTACGGTCCGATTCGGTCAAGAGTTTAACCAATGCGCAGCCGATGCTTATAATATAAGAATGATAATTTATAATGTTAGAATTAGAATTTTTTATCTTTCCATACAAGAAAAAAAATAAATGAATATTATTTTTCTTTCACCATCATCATCGCCAGCTCTTGTCTGTTGGAGACAGGCCTTTCCTCCGCCTTTCGCATCCAACGATATGTTTTATTTAGCGACATCACAATCTCAATTAATAACATACAGCTCACCTGCATTTGCAACAGTATGCCTAAATCTGTACATACTTTATCCACTTTCATATAAGCTTCTTCACTTTGTAATTTGCTAAGCGAAAGCGCCAATAAAATTGGTAATTTCACCGTGTAAAAAGCGGATTTGAAATAATTTAATAAATTATATTGTTCCATTGTGAATTGTTCAAAGTCTTTTGATCTAGTCAATGACATGTCCATTAATTGGCCGATATTCAAAGCGAGGTACGTCTGAAAAAAAAACAAGTAATTAAATAAAAATACTCACAATATCAGAATATGCGGGCTTTTTTAAACTCTATACGAAATTGAAGGGACAATAGCCTAATGGTTAAGGGAACGAATTTCCCATCACGTGGTCGAGAGTTCGAATCCCGCCATTCGACTATTCTCGTAAACCATATCCTAGCACAAATCTAGAGTTTAGTTGGAGTGGTAAAAGAAATATTAGCAAATTAACAAAAATCTACTAGTACTAAAAAATAGAAAAAGGAATAATATCTGACAAAAGAGTAAATTAAATTAATTAGTAAATCAGAATTAAGTGTGTGAAGATTTACGATTGAAAATTGTAGTCAAACAAAAGCTGGTAGCCAATGACGCAAGCAACATTGTTTCAAAGAAAAGCAGGGACATACCAAAAAGAAAACAAAACAATTGAAAATCTGGACGTGTTCTTAATTCAAATGTACAACCGCCGTTTTCCAACCCGCACTGGGCCAGCGTGGTAGACTATGTCCTACGACCTAGTCACCCCTAATAGAGTAGGCTGAGTGCTCCTCAGTGGGGACGTTCGTGAGTTCATGATGAAAACAGCGGTGCTGGAATTACCTCATTAAAATAATTTTGCACTGTATATGCAATTGGCTCCTCTATATTATTCTTTATCATTTCGTAAATAAAACTTCTGATGAGATCTGCATCGTTGATCGCCATGAATTCAACGCCGGGCAGCTGGTGCCAGCAGGGCTTGCCAGACCGCGTGTTAGCGTTATCTCCTATGTCGTCACCGATGTTGTAATAGCTTTGTAACTATAATTTGTATTGTATTAAATTATTATTCAAAACAAATGCAATAATAAATTCATTGTATAACTAATTTAAATTATGATAATTAAAATAATTCAATAATTGAAGGAATTGTTTAATAAATGAACAATTAAAATACAAATTTATATAAGAAATAAAAACGTTAATTATTTTAAATAGCTTCGATGTAAAAATATATTTTATATATTAAGCACAACTTAATTGATAAATACATAATAAATATTATTAATTTATATCTTTAAAAAAATACTGCACAGATTTATATACAGTATGTTTATATACATATGTAAATAATCGGTGTCTCCTATTTCTTTTGTATAAATAAATAGATAGTTTTGACCTACCAATTCTACTCCCCAAGATAAAACTTGTAGTTGATGCAATTTCTTCTCGTTCATATCAGTATCTTGTGCAAGTGCATCAAACGCGAACATCGTGAGGTTGCCTTGTATCGGCTCTCTGGCCAACGCTTCATACTGCGCTATCTAGGACAGAAAAAAACATTGTAGAACGAATCTCCAGAAAGGTTTCAGACATGAAAACATAGTCTTATTAACTTGAGTTTGTTTTTAATTTCACACCGACAAAGTGATGGGTACAAGCTAGTCACACATGTTAGTGTAGTGTGTGGTTTTTTTTTAATTAAACCGATTAGATTCTTGTCAATTTATTAACATTTCTTATACCTTGTTAGGATATGGTGCACGACAATAGTCGAATGGTAGGATTCGAACCCACGACCACTAGATAGTCCCTACTCTTAACCTTTAGGCTTTAGGTGCTTCATAATTCACTATTATATTATTATTTTAACTTACATTTGTAACACGTTCCTTTAATATCTCAATGTCGTATTTTTTGTCGGTCAAAGTTGTTTCAACAATTCTCGGTAAGTAACTCGGAAAGTTTACGATTGCATTTTTTATCTTCGGCGATTGTATGTTAAGCTCTTTGGTCCTGGACAATAATTTAAAAAAAAACAAATAGAAAAAAAATGTATTTTCAACGAAATAATACTAACACGAGCCATAGAAGACTTGCCATCGTCTTTAAAAAAAAAAGACAAAAGTACGTTTTTATTTTCGTATCAAAACCCGCAAGTCCGCGTTCGTTTCGGGCGATCTCTGAAGCAGCGCTTTTATTGGAAGTTGGCTGATATGTGTGGAAGTAACTTAAGCTACTTGTTATATTCTAAGCAAGCGGAGCCGAGTTCAACTGATTTTTACATAATTTTGTATTAAGTTTGTTTATAATAAGATAAAAAATTTAAAAAACAACTCACCAAAAACCACAATTTCTGCTCATGTTTCTAATCAACAACGTAGACATTATTTCTTCGTATATTTTTCTATAAAAAATTGTTCAATCTATTTTTATATTGTAATGTGCAAAAAAAATAATTAAAACACTACAAATAAAACATATTATTATATCCACAATTATTTCGCACTCGGCCACGACCAGATGTCTCTTATTGTTTCTTGTAAATAAACTAGTCTTGTTTTGTAGGCAGTTTATATAACCTTTTTTTATCCAAGAAATTCATTCGAAGTTGTAAGAATATCACACTTTTTGCTAATTTCTTGGAACAATTGAATGATAATTATTATTTCCTGAACACTAATCGGATAAAATGTTTTTTTTTTTTTAATTAAGTTTTCTCCAATAACTTAGATACATTCTTCTCACAAAAACAAAATAAATTTACTACCCTATGTCTTAAGTAAGAAGATAAATGTTTTTTTTTAAATCGTGAATTGCAATTTCCAGAACGTAATTACCTCTTAACCGAAGTCGGCGGACTTGGTATTGATTAGATTTTTTCCGTGGCTAAGTTTTTTTTTTAACTTAATTGAAAATCTACTTTGAGATTGGCAGTGAAAATAATCTCATCGGTTTAAAGTTGCATCATTAGTTATTTATCTCGATTATTTTCATTACTTAGATTTCCTTGAACATAAATTCGCTACAAATTTTTCATACTTTGGTTACATTTATATGATACTAGCTGACCCCGCGAACTCTGTTTCTTCTTAAAGGCAATAAATAAGCAAATTTTTGAATTTATTAAGAAATACAAAAAAAAAACATTTCCTCCTCGGAAAAAAACGTTTGTATGGGAAATGGAAAAGGGCTATTTTTGAGGCTTTCACGAGAGTTTTTCTAATTTTTCTCACCTTTTAAAACTTATCTAAATATCCACAAACATTCCAAGACCACGAAAAGATAAATCCGTTTGGCCGTTCCCGATTTTTAGCGAGACTAACGAACAGCAATTTATTATTATATATATAGAAGATATATATGATATTTGTGCAGCGCTCTTGCCGGAAAGTGTATCTGTAGATTTACTTTTTTTTTAAATTCGAATATCAAAAAAAAATAGTATTCATTTGTTTTATTGTAACTCGAAGAGTTTTTACTTTAATCAATAAGAAAAAAAAGAGACCAGAATTATGGAACAAATATTAGAGAAACACGTGACAAAAATATATCAGACATACACCGTGCGCTGGTTTTCAGCTGGCTCCTTAGTTCTTATTTAAATTTTACACATACAAGAGATGGTAACTAACACAAATATATAAGTAATTAAACAAATAGTTATATGTAAAAAAAAATTAACTATAAAATAATAATAATAAATAAATATACGTATATTATGAACTAACAACATATGCAAAAATAACCATATATCATGCTTACTATAAAAAATCTTTAAAGGAATTTAAAACAGATAAAAAAAATAAATTAGAGAATTAAAAAATAATAATAGCCACGTAACAAACTGCTTTTGTATAGTAAAAGTATTGTAACATTAACAGAAAGTAAGTAAACAAATTCGTGACTCTAACGAAATCATTTTACACTTTTTAGCAAAACCTAAAATTGACTAAATTTGGCTTATTGATGACGGGATATCGTACTACACTTTTCAATGCGGCAAACTTAAAGCCAACCCTGACGCCTACTGCACTATGTTTCGGAATGACCAACTAATTTTTTGCGGCGGTGTGAGGTGAGGAGACCTTTCCATTTATAATTTCTCAAAAAGATATTACCCACGTGAGATGTTCCTTATGTATCATATTAGTAAGATACAAAGTTCGTCTTTCGGACGTTTTTAATATACATACATTAGGTGGGATCGTGGACAAACGTTAGTTTAGTTTCAAAAAAAAAATGAGAGACATGGACACCGTCGATAATTAAAAAACATCAAAATAAATTATTTCTTTCTAAAACAAAAGAAAAATAATCTGCATAAGTTGTGTAAAGTATACTATTTTTAACTTAATTAATTTTATTTCAGCTGAATCGCAATCCTCACTCACAATTTCAGTTTCATTCAGAGATTAAGTTTTGTCGGAAATATATTGTTACAAATTAACTTTACAATCTTTTTCTATAATATTACAAAAACATTTATGAAGTTGGCAAAATATTAAGGGCACATTTTGTAGGAATCGTCAGTTTTATTAGCATGTGGGTTGACTTAATTAGGTTTTGGCGGGTGAGCGAATCTTTAATGCAGTTGACCTCGTTATCTCGCTCACCCACAGTGTTGCCCTAAAATGTAACGTGCAAGCATTTCACGTTGTTACGCATTCAAAAATTATTATCAAATGTCTAATATCAACCAACCGTTGAAAACTTTCTATTTAAAATACCTATGAATTGTCTACTGTGTATTTAAACAAAAAACAAAAATGCTTGGTGTATTTTTTTATTCCGAGCTTACATGATCCGAAACAAAAGACAGTTTTCTTATAAATCCATAAAAATCGCCATAAATTAAGATTTTTGGATAGTCTTTCCTTGATTTTCAACGAATACACACGTCACCTAATACGGCTTTGTTATGGCGTGTATTTAAACACAACTATTAAATCCTTTTTTTTTACAAATTATTAGTTGATTTTTGTTAATTTACTAATAATTTTTGTAACCATTCCTAGTAAGCTTAAAAAAGCTGTATTAAGATATGGTTCACTATAATATTCGAATGGTGGGGTTCGAATCCACCACCGCCGGTACTCCGTACCCTTAACCATTAGGCTATTAGCACTTAAAAGTCAACTATTACATTTTTTATTGTAAGACCGTAATTTAAATATAGCAAAGTATATAATTATTGATGTAATTAACATTTTATAGCAGCAGGAACAAAGACGTAGAAAAATACAAACACTACAAATTGTCAGGTATCTACAAATAATGCTCACTTGTAATTACAATAATAATGTACTTCATGTAGATGGATTATAATAAAATCAGTTGATACGTCGCCGTTGTTCCACTCCGCGCCTCCGGTACATTTAAATAACATGACACAGGTAAATATTTAACAAATGCATAAATGATTTATCCATTGCCTGCAACATTTAGATAGCAGGTGCACTTGCTAGTTGACGTAAAAACCGATAAGCCGAGACAAACAGCGCAGCTGCTGTCGCTAAAATATATGTTCTAATGCAAACGTATCCATGTAAATATATTTTTATTCTACTTTTAAACACATGATTTAGAATTACCCTATGTGTATCTTAACTTAGACGAGCACCGCGTATTAACAAAAGTCTGCTAATATTTTATTTAATAATATAAATTTACGTGAATGCTTGTCATGAATGAAGATACCCTTTTTAATAAAAGTGGCAAATAATACCACCTAATCTCACTTTTGCCAATTCGCCAAAATAGCGAAGTGACCGTCCGTAAATTTTGACATAAATACCTAACTAACTTAAACTGACTTAAATTAACTAACAAAGTTTATGCCTTAGAATATCTTACTAAACTTATCTTACCGTTTTTTGTTTTGTCTAAGCGAGAAATAATGTTTATTGTATTCTACTCTATTCTAAAGATCTGTGAAAAGTCAATTGCATTATGCCGGCTGGTTGGCCAAGGGTTAGTCACCAATGAAGACAACATATAATGAAAAGCAATGAATTAGAGTCATCTGAATGCATAAAAAGACTAAAAATGTTGGAAACTAGGGATGTTTGCTTAATAAAACGAATGGTGCTTAAAAGACTATATAACACCCCTTATATTAAAGTAATGAAATATATATGTCACCATATTTTATATATTAAAAATTACATAATGAAAAGAAACTGCCGATCTCGTCTTAAAACACAACTAAGAAATATGACTTTTTGTACAAAAATATAATTACTATCAATATTGTTTATAGACTCATCTAAAAACATAAGAAAAAAAACCCAAGTCCAGTGAATTTTCTGTTCCATCTATGAAAGTCTCCTTTTTTCAAACTTTGATCGACTAATTGATAATACAATTTAATGATATGACTATAATAGTATAAAATTGACATTTTTTTAAAAATAGTTTCGTAACATAAGACATGCCACAAAACCCGCAATCAACTAGTCTTTGTCGACACACAAGAGGTTCGATTTGATGTCCCGAAAATCTTGAAATCAATTCATATAAAAGTTCCAAATGAGATGTTTGCCTGCTTACTTTATATCTTTATGTAACAGCTGATAAAATTCTTTTTCCAGTATTATTAAAAGTCACTTTGAATTTCATACAAATTAATAAGAATTCATAACACGATCAATCATTAGGAATTTGCAAAATCTTTGCATACATTTTGTATGCGTATAATAACCTAGTAACTACAATCTTCATCCTACCGTGAAAACATACTGTAAAAGACACTAAGAAGACGCCATTTTGACCTTTTACTCATTAAGTTGACCTTAACAGACATTGTTAAGGTCAACTTAACCTGACCCTGTCTGTTCTGCAATTTACATTTTTTTTAATTTTTCATTTAAGACGAACGTCCTTCTGACAATGAGGAACGCAACAAAAAGAGAAGTAGTCAATTTATTCTATCCGCTCTCGCGTGATTCGTTGGCCAAATAGGAATTCATATACAATGTATTACAGGTTGTAATGATGCTATAAACTAAACAGAACACGACTAGCATAATTATATTTCTAAAATTTGCTAAAACTAGTTTACGAATGGACAAGAGAGCTCATGATAAATTTAATTAGCATCAACTCGGTCGCATGCTGCTGTGATTGCACTAATAAATTGTATTTGACACTTAACAAATAAACAAACAAATCTAAAATAAAACACAAATTTCTTTAATAAATACTTTTGTATAAAATCCATATAAAGTGAAAAAACCAACTGTAACGAAATCTAAAAGTCAACGTTCGATTCCAGGCAATGTACCAATGTGCTCTTCGATTTTCAAATTTCAAATAATCGCAGTTATCCGGTTCTCTCGGTAAAGGCACACCGTGGAAAAAGCAGGACATATCGATAAAGAAATTTAAAGATGTATGTGAAGTCAATCTGCATTACGTCAGTGTTGTTGACCGTGGCCTAGTCAACCTAACTTGTAAGTTGTGACCTGCTTGGTGGGGATATCATTTGTATCATGTATGAGTTGACAGAGACACAATTTGTCACGACAAATTATTAATGACTCTCATTTACAAGCCATCGGTGATATTTACATAAATTAGATATTTATTTTATTTAATAACAATGGTATTTTCTAAACATTATAAAATCATCATAAAGTACTATTATTCAACTTATTTTCTTCTACTTTATTATCTAAAACTCAACTTCGGGAAAATATTTCTGAAAGGTTGCAACGAGCAAAAGCTTTGTCGTGATGCATTCAGAGAAAATATCGTAAAAGCTATTTGAATCAGTCCATAGGTAACCTTTGTTGGACGCAAACAACAATTGCATTGTCAAAAGTTAAACACTTTTGCTGGTTGGACTATACATTAAACCTGTTTTATACTAAAGTTACTTTTTATTCAATAAATAATAAATTGACATTTAATTATTATATAAATACTATACTATACTAAATTATTTCAGTACTTAAATCAATCAATTTTAAAATATATACAAAGCGTGAAATTGGATGAAAATCGTAAAGTAAAAAGGTACTTTTTATATAGATTTAGCAACTTCAAAGAGTGGTGTTTTAGCCACTATGTTTTATGTAACGTCTCTCACTTGAAAGAAATTAATCTCAGCTTAAGTTGAGTGGTCTCTCTATAACTTAACCTCTAAAAGGTTGGCTTTAATAGATTATAGTACAATTCAAAAGAAAATACATTTAGATTAGTTGAGTTGTCAGTTTATTTTTTAACAATTTAATGGCAGGTCTGAAATCTAAGTTGCCTGTATTTTTTAAACAGTGGTCAAATATGTAAATTTTCATTGTTTTTCCCCACCGAGGGTCAGCATCGTATGTTCTACTCGTCCATACATCTCTGTCCGTTGTTTTGTAATACCGTATAGCAGAGAAGTTATAAAACAAATGAACACTGTTCTGTTAATGTAAAGAGTTTCAAGTAGTTGCGATAAACTTAAACTATAACACGACTAGTTCAGAATGGCCTTTTTTTATAATATTAGGTGTCATACGAGCAAGCGGCCATCTTGTTTTGATAACATTGCGAAGTAACCACTGTTTGTGGACATTCCCTGAGGAGGGGTCAAGTTTGTAATAACGTAAGTAAAAAGATATGACTCAAATCTCTTTTACAACACACACATATTTTATACTAAAAGATCATAAAAATCTTTGTAACAAAATTCACGTATTCTATGACTTTCATTTCGTGAGCAATAAAACTGTACTAAGTAACAAACTTTTACGGCACCAGGTGGCGGCTCGGCCGCTAATTACAGGAAAAAATTCTTTATTTGGCAACGAGCAACTTTGAGAAGAGTTTACGCTAATGTAGGGTTTCAAGTGACAAAAGATTTCTAGAAAAACATATTTTCGTGTCTTTTAATATGAAAATTGAGATGGAAACCAGTGAAAATCAACTATTAAACTTATCAATGTTATAACTTGTCAATAACACAAAAAAAAATTGAGAGAATCCATTCTCTAAATCTCTACGTACTCCTCCGATCGTACTCCAATCGTACCAGGGAGCCGATATTGAATGCTTCAAACAGTCCGTGTATGTCAGCTCTTAAAAATCTCACATAATTCATAACAAAGATCAATGGTCCCTTACAACACTTCAAGTGATGTACCGCACATGCTGTTATCTACCACTCACCGCACTCGCCAATGTGAGAAGCAATAATTTTTATTGCCATTTAAGTAATGAAGTACAGTCTTGTTCGAGTAACTCACACTATGTAAAATCTTTTTAATGTTTCATGCAACAAAGTCCCGCGATTTTCAGCCTTCAAATATTATTGTTACTAATGCGTAGGAGGAAGAGGCGTAAGAGATGCATTAGGCCGCGCCAAAGGGATCGTAATCTCTGCTTACGTCACGTCACGGGCGTTACATTTGTTATTCTTAATGCTTTCTGTTTGTTTACGTAAGTTGATTGCCCGCATTACTTTACGGACTCTTTCTGCGAACAGAAACTGTTTCTATAAGCCTATAGCTACATATGAACATGTAAATTACACTCAACATCAATTACTCGTATGTTTTATTTTAATTTCTGACGCCACCTCGGGCCTTAGACATGAAATAACGCAATTTCAATTAACCAACCTAATTAATTCTCGTGTTAGTTTTAAAGCGTTGTTTAAAGTTATATTTGCAAAAGTATTGTTAGTCAGTGTTACGTACACATTTTCAGATTTATTACAATAGTGCGTAGAATTTATGTGAGTATTAAAAAATTATCTTTAAAGTTACGATAAGTTAAGTTGAATTTTATTGTTTGCAATTACAAAGAACAAGGTCGCTTCAGACATATGTCCAATTAAATTTTATTGTTAACAATTAAGTGAATTTCAATTACTTATGTTTTAACCTTTACAAAATAATGCTACAGAATTATTCAGTAGGTAAATCCTTTTTAAGCATTTCATAAAAATATCGAAAGTAAATAGGACACTGAAAAAAATGAATGTTTCCCGCGGCCTACATTTATCGGGTATGAAGATGGAAGCGGCAGTTACCTCGTAACTTTTTGCAGCATCGTCTCGCGCACATGAACTCCGTCCAAATTGTATTACAAATACAAAGTTTTTTTTTTATCTATTCGTATAACTCAAACTATAAGAAGTAACAATTGACTATTTATGACTGAGAACCATTGTCCGAACTTTTATATAGTGTACATAATAGGTACTAGACATCATCATCAAAACATATAAAGGTTTAAGTAGCACTAAGATTAAAAAAAAATCTATTGTATGCATATCGTATGTTTCATCATACGACCCCTTGTTCACACTATGCGCAACTATTCTTTTCTCTTTATGGTCCGCGTTGTCTTCCGCGCGGTCCCGCGGGAAGAAGCTTTCCACTAAGCTCCTGGCTGACTCTGCCCCGTCTTTTACGAGGTGGACTTCTTTTTTCACGGTTGTGCCTAAACTTTGTTATGTATGATCACAGCAACCGTGGCAAAGATTTAAATAAGTATTTTAATAGAATCAAATCCTACACTTACGTCGGGTTTGAAGCCTATCACAATATTAAACTTAAGAAGTGATTAAATTGGAATAACTGTGAAGTGTTAAATAACTTAAAATGTTATCACACTGACATCAGCTCTTCGAAAAGTCTTTAACAATTTCACTCTGTTATTTTAAATTTTATTTAATTGAACTTCACGTCGTCCCCCATACAGATGTAACAAATGCAATTTGTACGAGACGCTACAGTAAATTTATACCGGGGACCAAGAACTGAAATATTTTATTCGACACAAGATTTAACTTCTTAGAAACGCCAGGAACGTAAACTATCGACATATTGCTTAAACTCTCCGTCGAGACTAGAATTTAAGATGTCTTTAAAAAGATTCTTCCTTATTTTTTTACAACAAGAAGATGATAAGTGAACACACATTAGAGCACATAGAAGCACAGAAAAAGGATATTTCCCCTACTTTTCCTTTCCACCAAAATCCACCTTTCCTTCATATAAGGATATGCTTTAACAGATCACACACGAGGAAACTAAATCTCGTATCTATTTATCTAAAAAAAGTTATGGAGAAGACGAAGAAAGTAAGTTCCAAAGGCATTCTAGATTCTGCCAACTTGCGCAATATAACAAATTCATTTAATTAAAATCCAACCTTATTTCAAAGACTTAAGGTTGGTTTTAAACTGTAATATATTTTTAACAATTTCATTTGATGACTCATACGTGAATAACGTTGTAGAATGAGGAGTACAATTTCAAATCGCTATCCACTATTGACTATTAAAAAGTCTTTCTTGACGGCAAAAACTTTTGTAGTCTACCGTTTGTACTGCTACGATAGATTAGAGGTACTATACTTTACTCACTACACTGTACTATAATTATAATAACACAACATGACCCTCAGCAAGACAGGTTTTTTCACTATACTTGCCAGGAATTCAAGAGCGTCACATACCTAGAGTCAAAAGGCAACCGTATCCATATATTTTATGCAACTCTCTCGCATTTTCGCTACACGGAAAATATGGTCGATAACACTTTGGTCTTTCGACTCTAAATAGGCAATCGGTTTATGCAAATCCTTTGCTTTAGTAGTAAAGTAATGGCTGTTCTGACCGTGATCTTACTTAATGGCGAATATTAAAACAAAGTTAGTCTCTGCGTTCTATCTGATCTAAATTTTAATTCAATTATTAATAAAAATCGGATAACTACGTCAGTAAAATTAAGTAATAAAGACTTGATTAAGTATTTTGACATGTTTAAAGGCGATGTACGTAAGAAACGCGAATTCTTACAACGATTGGCGTCTTCCTGTTCTCGATGTACCAACGCGTCCGTTCGCGGTGTGCCACCGAAAAAGTATAGTCGCTTGAACGTTTCGTACGTATTTTAATCGACGACCCGAGCACGAAAGTCACTAGGATGCAGTTTTAAATATGTTTGTGAGAAAAAAGTTGGTTACTGGTCAGAGCAGGCTGATCACTTTTTACTATTGTCCCGATTTTTCTAGTCCTCATTCCTCAATTTGGGAGAGAGATCAGAGTTTGTTGACGAGGCAATTTTTGCTAAGTGGTACACCGCGAACGTTCGCGATTGTATACGTCAGTAAAACAATATACATTATTACAAACCAAAAATTTTAATTTGTTTATCGACAGATTTAATTACTTGTTCAAATTAAAATAATCTATTGTTAATTGAATTGAGACAAAAAAAAACGACCGACAACGGACAAATGGCCATAAAACGTCAAAATAATTAATCAAAATAAAACATCCAAATTATTACCAACACAATGTACAATAATAATCACTCTTCTGAAGATGTTTGCATCGCGTGAATAGCCTATTGTGTAAAAATTGGGTTCATTATAAAAACATATCGTATTTTTTTCTAAATTATGTTGTATTAAATTTAGTTATAATTAAAATAGTTCTTAAGAGAAATAACGTACTAACAATTAATTGATTTTTATCTTTAATAAATTATTATTATTACTAATTAAAATAACTAGATTAAAACCTTGTTTCCTACAATTATTACTTAATAAATCAACTGTTTGACTTACCCTCATTTATCAATCAATGGTGTACGGGCACAGCAACAACCCTACTCAAGTGTTGGGAAATTAAATTATTAAAACAGTTTACGAAGTGAATTAACTCTGTCATAAAGCGGATAAGTTTCGAGTTAGAAAATGATAATAATTTAACGTTGAAGATGGCTTTTATGCAAATACAGTTCTGAGATCATGCATAACTTTAAGCCTTACAAACTTTATTTATAGAACCTCCATCCGCTTTCTGTGCTCGATCTAAATATTTATTATACTACAATTTTCATTGACAAGTCATTATAAAGGTTCTTGATGAAATGAAGCGTAAATGTAAGGGTACGGTTTTCCGATAGTGTGGTTGGCAGTTCGAATCCCGCCATTCGACTATTGTCACTTTGTTACTAGTTGCATTGATAATTTCTTCAAAAAAAAATTAACAACACAATTACTAACTTAAAGCATTAATACGGATTTCCGATCACGTGGTCAAGAGTTCGAATCCCGCCTGACTATTGTAAACCAGATCCCAGCACAAGTCTAGAGCTTAGTTGCAGTAGTAAAAGAAATATTAATAAATTAACAAAAATCTGCCTATATATATAAAAAAAAAACTATAATTGCACTTCCGTTCAATAATCGACTAATAAT
>JAODUI010016966.1:0-14946 GCA_027563995.1 Papilio gigon | reverse complement strand
GAGGAAGGCGCGGGGCGGGCGCGGCGGGCCGCTCAGTACCTCGCCGGCTCGTCCCCTTGTTCCAGGTACTTTACCCGTGTCTGTTTCCTTAACTCTTTAGTGATTGAAATTGTTAGTGTTCCACCTATTTGTATATATTCCCCATTAGACTATAACAAACTATACTAGTAGTTTATGTGTGTTATCTTTGTGACTATTAAGTGTATAAGTGTAGTTGTTAGGGTTAGGTTACAATTAGCGTGTACATTGTGCTTCATAATAGTTTAAAGTAAGTGTAAGTTATATTAACATAGTGATAAAGACACTGGACATTTAAAACTTAGTGAGCGCAGCGCGATATGGACGCAGTGTTTTCGCTCACGGCGTAGTGTTAGTGCATAGACGATCAGAATGTCGCAGCCGATCAAGCGCTCGTTCAGTTCCGAGGGCGGGGCGACGGCCAAGAGGGACTGGAAGATGCGGCTCAGCCTCCGAAGCCGCAGCGGTCATAGCGTGGTGAGTATCAATCATTATACACACGAAATAAACCCGATCAGTAGCCGGCTCTTTAGTTGGCACGACTGGCAAAAGAGAACACTGGTTCGCGTCGTGTTCTGTCAATCGGTCTGGTTGAAAAAGTTTTATGGATTATTTTAAGCTTCGTTCGGATAATACATGAAACGTTTGCAATATTACTGTAGTTACGTGAACAGCAAACATCGACAAATACAGTATTGATAAATATTTTTGTTTACTTATCTAACCTTAAAACTCAGGAAAACCCTCACGAGACATTTCTTCATCAAATAGCACGGTGCAAATGACCACGTAAAATTGCAGTAAAACGTTTTATTAGCGCCTCCAGAGACACAAAACCAGGTCCCTCCAGTAAATAAAACTTAAACCAAGCACTCAAATAAAAAAGTAGCAAGACAATGGATCGCTAGATCGCGCGCTGCCAACATGTAAGTGATTTGGAAAACGGACGATCTAGAAAGATTCCGTCACTAAATTAGTTTAGCATTCCTTAAAGCACTGTAAACTATATATATATATGTATATACGATAAAGCCCGAATACCACAAAGAATATTCTTCACGGACTTATACTGCTCATTGAAATGTTCATCTGTTTTCAAGTATATGTCAAATTACTATTTGTAATACAATTAAGATAGCAGTCGAATAAATAAAACAATTGAATCGGAACTACATTTGTACGATTTAGACATCAATTTAATTAAATAGGCATACGAACTGCTTATCAGCGAGTAGACGTAATCTCTCAAAGCTAAAACAAATGATTGTCGGGCGCAGGTCGCGCCGCAGGGATTTAGAGGACTGCAACTAGTTTGTGTCATGCTCTAATTCTTGTCTAGCATTGTTACGACGTTCAGTACAGCTCTCTTGTTTTCGAATCCAACACGTGAAAGTAACGCGTTCACTCGATGAAAATTCATCGCGTTTAAATAGAAAAAGTAATGGGACCTTAGCGCCTGATAAACCGATCCTCGTACTGTTTTGATGAAACTTTATTCGGCCAATTTCATTCGCGTCGCACGAAACACCCGCTTAGAATCAAATTCTCTCGCTTAATTTGCTTTCAAAAAGTTGAGCTAAAATTGCGTTCCTCTGCGATTTTTTTAATAAAACCTTACGGTCTGAACGTGAAATATTTGCTTTAATTCAGACTTATACGGACCTTCGCTACTAAATAAGTATATTAAGAATCAGTAATGTTACCGCCAACAGTCTGCCGGCGTTCACACGCTGCAGGTGTTGACGTCACCATCGAAACACTCTCAGATTAGTTTGAACTCTAACTGATGATTTATTTTCAGTCGCACAAACAGATGTGAATTCAATACGTGAACTCGTATAGGTCAACTGGCACCGTAACGTTAATCTCGTTTGATTGCAATTGTATTGTTTGATTAATGAGCGATCGGTAGCGGCAGCGCCCGGCCCTGGCGCTCCGTGACGTATCCCTCTTCCTACACCGTGCCGACACACACTAACTTGTAACACTTGTAATAATAACACATCTAAAACAGTGCTTGGAAATAATGACATTGTTGTACTGTTCCACATTGATCTCAATAAAGTAGGACAATTGAATTACATAATTAACTAGCAACACTTTTTCACATATATTACGGTTTTTTTTTTGTAAACACATCATCTGCGTGAAAGATTTTTTTTTAAATGTCAATTATATTATTTTTGGCACCACTCTGTTGTGAGACAGGTTTTTTGAATCAATATAATTTTGTAACACTCCCTTCGATTTGTTAAGACCAGGTGTGTTAGGTTAGCTTGGGCTCATAAATTGCAAAGTATTTTTTTCCTCTCTGTCAAATATTCAAATGATTGCGAATATGTAATGTGACAAACAAGATCTCGGATCTAATTTGATTTTAAAATTTCCCGACCGGTGACGTTACTCGTGCTGTTTTTACGGACTTCTTATAAAATGTGACGCGAAAAGATTGAATAAAAATTATACCAACTATATTATTGTTATGATTGATTGCTACTTCTGTTCACATCTTACATGCCTTCTGTACGTTGATGTCGAATAAAACACAGTCATTTTTTTACAATCTGGTTAAGGAATAAGGTGAAGAACGAACCTTTCAGTTGGACAAAACCATAAAGTGATACTGATATCGTAAATAACTATGATATTAGTAGTCAGTGGTCAAATAAGCGAACTACCAAGACGCGCGCGCACGGATAATCTGACGGTGATAGATAATTAAGGGGTGAATCTATTTCAGTTACCAGAATAAACAATCGATCAAGTTCAAAAAGCGACTCGAATGACAAGCCGCGCGGCCGAAGTCGTTGTATAGGTTAATTTACGAGGCAATCACTGGATTCAGTGTTGCCGCGCTTGCACAATCTATTCACACACAATTTTGCTCTTTATCGCTCATAAAACACCATTCAAGTTTCAAGCAGCGACACGTGTTTTGTAAGCGCGATGAAACTGCTTCGACCAATTTATACGACTCACCTTGATGTACATGTGCACGTATGTAAACTATATATACTATTGCTGTTATCGATTTTAACCAAAATATTAAATAGATTTTAAACATTTAATTGAAATTGATAAAATAATAATTTCGTAGTTTCATGGTTTAGCTAGTTAATGTAGAAGATATCGGTAACTACTACTGACAACTACTGACAACTACTGAAAACAAAACTCGAGACGAATATTTATGTGCATTCGTTGATATGTCATTGTAATAATATGAAAAAAGGTGTCCTTTTGTGATAATGCGATTGTCTGCGGGCTCTTGTTGAATTTTAATGTACTTATTTAAATGACAAATGTCAGATCAAGGTGGTAGATGGGTTCGTGGCTAAAGTTGGTTCAATCGTCTATCCCCGAAGACTAAAAGTTAATGATAGTGCAGATTATTTTAAAATAATCTCATATGCGATTGTTCTTATTCTAGTTTATAATAATTGTTCGCGTATTACAGGGATCTGATATTAGTTTCTATTGCGTAAATTAATTGCAGTGTCAAATGTATACTTGAATCTATGAAATAAAACTTAGAATAATAAGAATGGGCCACCAAGGTCGCTTCGGTGTTCCGCCACTCGTATGCCTTTCCTCTTAAGAAAGAAAATAATATCTTTTAGCGAATCATATTCACGTTCATCCGGTCGAGCAATTCCCTTAAAAATTGTTTGCTTTATGTACAGGAATAATAGCATTATTAAATATCCCTGCTGCAGAAACTAGATTTGCCACATTTCCCTTCCAACGTCGCTAGGAGGTAGCCGCGGCGTGCGCCTCGCCTTGTCACATTACCGTTGTCGGTCTATTTATAAATATACCAATTCAAGTTGGATCTCCGTCGACGACACAAATATTTTTTAGCGACTTCCTTTAAAAAAGTTGTGGAATATTTCATCTCGATTAATTGATGCAAACATAGAAGTGTTCCCCATCAGTTTACAATGTAACGAGTTAATTTATGATCGAATGTATTATTGAAAAGCAGTTCCATAATGTTTAAATGCGTGGCCGGCGTCCTCACTGCAAAAGTCAATCATTCGTTCAGTGTTGCTCGTAAAAACGCGGTGTTTTGTTCTCGCCTCGAGTAAGGTAAGTATCGAGGGCGCGACCGACCGACACAGTTGTTACGCGAATCGTACACAATGTTTACATCTCAATTTGATAGTTGGCGCATTTCCAAAAAGAAACTTTTACCAACGATAATAAACATAATTGATATATATTCATTGCTCTATCACTTATTCAATACGTATATTATGGAAAATGTACGGTAAAATATCTTCCCTTCGTTGTGGACATAAAATAAATGTGAAGTTAGATTCAGTCATAAATGATAGTGAAACTGTCAATTTATGGCCGCAAGAACTGAAAGATGGAAACAATAGTGCGTTTGATAAATCTACCAAGAAGCAAGAATATAGAATTGTGCTGATTAAAAAAAAATGTTTAATAACTTTTGTATAAATTTAAGTTGACTAAACGTATTGGCGCTCCTCTTTGACGAGGAATGACCTGTTAGTTATTTATTCATTCGGACAAGGCAACAGCATACATGTAAAAAAATCTATTAGAAAAATCACAGTTACATTACAGATCTAGATCTAGATAGCTGCCAACTATACACTTGTCCATGTCATTTGACGCATTCTATTTATACACAGCTATATGTTATGTGCAGGGTCTCGATAGTGGAAGCCTTCGCGGGCTAAAGTGGAAGGCACGGCTCTTAGACAAATTATCGCCACTAAGAATATAATTAAATCAAACTGTTTTTAAATAGCTTCTCGTATGTAGCCTCTGAACATGCAATACTCGTCGTACATTTGTATTTCCACTATGGGCTTTAAATATTGATAGCACGTTATCTCTGGAGGAGCCGACTTAATTTACCCGACGTTGATAGATGGAGTTATCCGTCACCCGTCGGCCGCACTCAGCTCCGTACCTGCCGAATGTTACGTACAATATGTTATGACCGCGGAGTTGTATCCTGTTCTCGATCTAATTACTGTAGCTCGTTATCTAAGTCTGCCCGAAAACGTGTCTTAATAGAAGCCAATAGCTTTAAGTTCATCACATCCTTTCATAAAACATGCTGTACTTGTTCTGTTTGGTATGACTGCAAACAATTACACCCAAAAGTCGACATTTTAAAGACATTCATAAATATTTAGCTGAAGCTGGGAGGCCGCCGGATCCGAGGCCAGGATCTGCGAAATGAATTTGGTAACTCCCGTCGAGGTCTTTATTTGAATGTCAAATGTTGACGTGGCATTGAAGCTACGAGTTATTGAATTTCCTAAGTACCTCTTCAGCTCGTGTTCTTTTACAAGAATTGTCGGCGACCCGAAAATAATGTACTTACTTAATGATACCAGAAGAAACTCCTATTTCATGAAAACAGCTTTTAACTAAATGACACTTAAATAGATTTTGGTCGGACCAAACGAACTTGGGTGTCGGTCAACCTACATTACGATGGAACAAGCGTCATTCTTCTTTCAAAAATATCTTGTATTTAAATTGCTTTTATATGTATATATTGAGAATGGTTCGTATTATCCAATTAATCTTTTCTTTCAGTCAGCTACGTGATAGCATAGGTGACGATGGATAAGATACACTGAACGAGTATGACGTATAAAGGACGTATGTGTGATTTTAATTTCTTGTTTTTAACTGATTTTTTTCTGAAAATAGGAGACGCCGCGCGGCCGGCGCTGTGCGTCGCTGCGCTCCGCGGCGACCGCGGCCCGCGACGACTCCGGCCGCAGCACGCCCTCCGCCGCTGCCCGCGCTTCCCCCTCGCCTGCCGACACCCCCGCGCCCAAGAAGTCCAACTGGGAAGTGATCGAGCACTTCTCATCCAGTCGCAACAAGAAGAGCCCGACTGCCGTAAGTTCATTTGAATTCAATTGTACTCAATTCTTAATTGTATGTGTCATCATGAACCGGTCGAATACCAACATCAGCTGGCAGTGAGCGACTTCCTCGTTTGTGTAACTACAAGGCGTGGCCCAAGTGAAGTGTCTGTGGCGAACCGCTTGCTCAATTGTAGTGAACGCCAGGTCGCTGCGACGTCCTGCCCTACGGACGATCAATTGAAATGTCGATCACTTTTTACAATCAACTGGCTCTAAATTAATAGTCGACGAAGTACTTAGAAAGCAACAGTACCCACACAATGTACTTACTGTTCCTTTGTGAACGCACTTTAGCGAATTCTTATTTATATCGTTGCTAACTTTTTTCTATTAATTTCGTAGCAACAATTTATACGAAAGCTACAGGAAGGCCTGTACCTATACAGTAAAAGAACATCAAACGCGGGCCGCTGTATATTTTTTAAACCAATTTCTTTGTTGTTTGAAGTAACAAAGCGGCCAGTAAGAACAATAAGTCGGCGGGGCAGCAACACGCCGCGGAACATAACCATTTGCTGGATGTTGAACTTTTGCTCCGGGCAGCCCCTTGGCCTCGCGGGCTCGCGGCCTCGCAGCCGAGCCTATTATGTTGCTAACATCTCATAATTGTTGTGTGAGATGGGAATTAATTAATTTATTAATTAGAATATTATTATATTTGTAATAATTCAAACTTTAATATCATTCGTACTTTAAAGCCACGTTTGATTTTATTTAGCCTCAAAATTAATAACCTTCAATAAATTTCTAAACAGGAGTGTTTGCAAGATTGTTCGCCAAGATCTCTTTTATTAATTAATTGTTCTTACAGATCATATCAAAATCACTCTATTTTTGATGATGAATGATTTGGCGTTATAAATGCTTTAAACCAATGTGAGTGCGATTATTTGTAGAAATTCGTAGCAGGTTGTAGCGCCGCGACGTGCGCCGAGGAGAACAACTTTGTTTATTGTCACTTGTGGAGATTGCAATGAAATTGATGATAGAAATGATCGTTAAAATACGTTCACTAGTCTGTTACAACTGAATAAAAAGTACACAACACACAGTCTTAGCAATATAAAATGTCGAATTGAAACTGAGAGCGTACCACGAACTTTTGGAATTGATTCACAAGAAATCTTTGCACCAAGTGTTAGGCAATAGAAGTTTCAACCATAGATTTGTTAGCCATTCTCAACAGAGGAAAATAGAGAGTCCATTTTCGTAGAGCGCTGGTGAAAAAAAGTAAATACATCGAAATGTCGAAACAAATTGTCGGCGTCGAGGACGGATGGCAGACGAATTTCCCTTTTGCTATTGATGACGAAGACTAATAAAAAAAACTAAATATCTTACATATGACAATCCGTACGTCCTCGTCCGTGTATCCTACGTCACAATCAAAAACAAAGAAAATGTCACATTTAATTGATACAAACCTGTCTCAGTGTGAGACTATCTTGCCATCACTAATAGTAACTTAACATTCAGTGGTAGAATCAAATAAATGTTTTACATCTCATTTTGCTACCGATTCAAAACTAATTAAGTTTTAAACTCGTTAGCGGTTCGTCACAAAAACGTTAAAAAGTTGGCGACGGCGTCTTGCGACATTTTAATTTTAAAATAACTTCGTACAGAAGAAAACCATTAGGTTGTGCAAAAAACTTAAAGGATTAGTATGGACAATATTTTATTACGAGTTAAGTTCTAGTTGATTTAAAAAATACATTTTTATAACGAAGTATTTACTGTGAGTCACATCATTACCAGTACACAGTAAACGGTACAAATATAAGCAGACAGACTAATTTAAATTTCGTGAAACCCTATAACCATTGTATGTACCTTTCCATTCGGATACGAATTAATTAATTAGGGGTGGTCGTGCGGACGTAATGGCGGATGTTAGGGGAAGGTTATTGACTAGTTACATCGATTTTAATGATACAAATGAACAATAAATCTAAATTGTAAGCCTTCACTGCTTGCTCAACCAATATGCAATTGTAGCGCTCCCTTTTCATACAGAATTAATTTAGCATCTTGTGATATATATCTCATTTTTACAAATGTACATTAAAATACAATTATTTCAAAGATATGATATACCACTGACTTACCCATTTCAAGGGTGAAATGGGTGTATCAGTAAATCGATAAATACCATAAAAAGATTCGCATCTCTTAAGAAATGTCGTAACAGATGTAACTCTATGTGTTTTTCGGTCGATCTGCATCGCCATGGCTCGAGACACCGGCATAGCTGCTCGGTGCAGGGGGAAACATTCATGTCTGGTGTAAAGTCGCAAATGAAGCTACGATTAGAATTGAGCTTAAGTAACGTTTGCGGCCGGCGGCCGCAGCGGCGCTCGGCGGAGTCCCTCGGCTATCACTTCAAAGACCAGCCGTGTACGAGTTAGCATGATTTTAAACATAACAAAATTTTCATAGCCGTGTTTTTGCCTTTGTGTTGTGTTTCATTCATTAGCAGACGAGTGTTGGAATTTACTTAGCTTAGGGATAACGAGATTACAACATTATAATGCATTTTAGATATTTAGCGATGGTCGGAAATTACAAAATTCTTTAAAGTCCCCCGACTTAATTTTCTAGCTAGAATCTACGTCCGCTACATCCGCGTTCAAGTGAATATAACAAAAAAGAATCCTTCAAATAATGCAAAGCTCATTTCCAATGCTATCGGGACATAACATATGTAAGTAGTGTCGGAAATGAAAACTCAAATTCACATCCCGTATTTCATTATGAATTCCAATTTTCCGAGGATTACCTCCGCCAAGATTTTTGCATATATTCTCTATACATTTCTTAAATATGTTGTTTGTATAATCAACTTTATGTTCAACGACATGTGTACGGAAATTGAATGGCTTTATTAAAAAGCGTAGATCAAAGAATGGATGTTATTTTTAATATAAAAAGGATATAGGTTTTTAAATTATTTGCAATTTAATCTACATACAAGCACTAAGCTTGGGTCGGTCCTGTGTTCTCAGTTTGTAACAAAGCAATTATCCGTGTCTGCGTATCAGAGACGTCTCGTGTCATCATCAGCTCATCAGCCCTGTCTTCGTACTATACGTGCGCGCAAACTCATTCTATAGTGCGTCCAGTAAACTGTCAGTTAATAAACAACTTCCTTCGTTTGAAACCGTGATGTATTAAAGAATGCAAATTTTTATAAAGTTCCGAGAAATTTCTTGAATAAACAAACTTTTTCCTTTCAAAGGGATAATACTATTCCTAGATGCAGTTTTAATGAAAACGAGACAGCTCTTTGTGGTTAAATAAATTTATTCTGACGTCTTGGATACCTAAATTGAATTAAGATTCCCACCTGCGCTTCTTCATTCATTTAACTCGGGAACTTCATAGAACTGGGACTAGATTCTAAACAGTGTGTGCAACATTAAATAAGGCACTTCAAACTTTCTTTATAAATAGGGATCTTTTAAACGGGACGTTTCATGAGTTCTTAATTGGCCGCCGAGTTTGAGAAATGAGATACAACCGTCGTTCATTTTGTTTGGAGAATGAGTTAAACGGTTTCACAAATGAATTGTTAACAAGGAACCTGTGTCATACAATTTCCTGTTTGTCAACTATCAAAGCATCAAAGGGGAGGTTAGCCATGTTGCCTTCAGCTCGGTTTAAAGCAGCGATTACACAGAGAGGCAAAGTCGACGTTCAAACCAATGTTTACTAACGCCTCAAACAAAACAACGGCACTCGATAGATCGCTTCACTTCAATTCCATTTTGCATTCTATGTACAGTGTTTTGTTTCAATTATAATTTAAAAACACAAACCGCTTTGTGGTATTTCCCTTTTATTCATACTATGGTCTTAGTAAATATCAACGGTAGCAGTAGACACAAAGGTAGTTATCAAAAACGTGCCCATAGCGGTTCGGCAGTTGGACACGTTGTGTTGTTGTTAACACAGGTTAAGCATTGACTTTGTTTGTCGACTAGTTAACGAATACATGCTTGTTTAAAATTATTCCATAGCATTCTGCGAAACTGTGTTCAACGCCGCTTTTGTTTGGAGTATGCAATTTTGCAGTCGGATTTTAAATGTTGTTTCATCAAATTTTAATGAGATTTAGTTTTGCGAGGTTTGCATAACGTTGTATCATAGTCATGGTATGATAAAAGATACTTTTACAGAATTATTATTTTATTCAGGAAGTGATCTGTAAAGAATAACAGACGGAATTCTGTTTTTGTAGAGTGAATGAAAATTATCTCAAGATCGAGTAACAGGAAGTACCGCTACTTTCATGACTTTTACTTGTATGTTTTTATTGGGAGCAATAAACGCTATGTACGTACACGTGTGCAATTCTATTGTAATGCCGTTTAGTTGGCCCTTAAACATATAGACGTTTATATGCAAAGCGCAGCCATGCTTTAAAGGCTACATTTCAGTTTTAAACATCAGGCGTAAATCTTACATAAAATGAGTTTCGGCTCATTATCATTCCATTAAGCTTTCCAAACAGCGATAAAGCTGCTAAAGTGGTGGATACATCACAGAATTACCTCCCGTTTTTTCCATCTTAAGATTTAGAAAGCTCTACTTGAATTGTACGACATCTACAAATGAAGTCTTAATTTCTAAGCTCCATTGAGTTTAGTTCATCGACGATAAGACGTGGCCATTGACACGAATATTTCACTCTTACTAAATAAACACAAAGATTAATTCACCGTGAGATAGCAAATTCTAACATCCTTATAAAATTACATAACAATGTTGTCGGCGCCACGAACATGTCATTATCAGTTTTCGTTGAGAAATAAATAACACGAAAGTACATTCGCTTGTGACGGAAATTCTGTTCTTATTTTAAATACTTTATTATAAAAACATTTGTATTGAATTGTTGTGATTGCCGATACGCACATGCGCAACATTTTCCAGAAGTTGTTAAAACTTCAAGGTTTTGTTTTTTCCGTCAGATGTATATTTGCTACACATTAAAACGCTGTTAAGTAAAAACGCGGAGGTGTAATACAGCATTATGTTAGCAACATATACTTGGCTACGTGTACTCGTAGCACGTCCGTAGCCAGGGTCGCTACGCGACGGGTGGCGAGTGGGAGCGCTACGAATTTGAATTAATTAATTTCATAAAAGCTTGCACAATACAACCGCCGAACGATGGCCACCATCACTGCGGGTACTACCTCCGACCTACAATGAGTGCATTGTAAATTAAAATAAATGCAACCATTAATTTTCTTTTAAAAAATATTTGAAATACATTTTGGTTTCTCGCCGTTTCCAATTAACTGGCGACAAACAATTATTCGCTGTTCAGTTACATCAATATGTTTTCATTAGAAGATTTACTTATTTTTTAGCTTTTCCAGCTGAACCAACTTGTACATTCAAGGTGAAAATTCTATCTATTGCTTTTACTTCATCATTTTTGTATCGATTTTATGTAACATTTTGCCGAAGGGGAAAATATGTTGTATGCTATTTTAAATTATTAAAACTTTGCTGAGACATTTCCCTATTCTACTTATAAAAATGGCTTAACTCCCGTGTAAATTGGTGTCGGTACCTACTAGTTTCGAGCCCATCGGGGGCCACACCTTGTGAGTCAGTGAGCGACGGGCTGCGAACGGGCGATAGTACCAATCCCACTCACCCTGAAGAAGAGCCCCCGATGGGCTCGAATCTAGTCGGTACCGACACCGATTTGCGCGTGAGTTAAGCCGTTTTTATAAGTAGCATGCTATTTTATTGGATTCTTCAAGAACAATGAGTGAGCTTTAGTCTTCTGATATAATGTTGTAAGACAGAAAGCTTGTTTCATTTACACACTGAAGACAGACGCAAGACTATTTAAGTTGAATAGTTTTCGCAGTAGACCTACAACTCGACGGGAGACGCACCAATGCTACTCCGACCCGAAGCGTTTTCAAACTTCGGTACGCATATTTACCGATCAAAACTAGTTTCCCACTCTGGTTAAGTCAGATCGCAAGTTAAGCCACAACCGTGTTATCTACTGCATTCAAACTTCGTCAGTTCGAGTTTTGCGTATTGATGCATTCCTCTATATATATTTATAGAATTATATATATATAGGTACAATAGTCAAGAACTAAACGAAAGTTCTCCACTCTACAACACGCCAGTTTAGATTTACTTCTAAAGTTGTAAAAACATGACTCCTATTTGCCGTTTTAAAATTACACAATTTGTAGTTTTATAATTTGTATATTTGACCAATGACAGGTGGTCCGTGCCGTACAGTTTACTGAAAATAGCCGCTGCTATAATAATGAATTCTTCATATAACATGAACATTGTACAAAGCGTAAAACGGTCAAGTTGAAATCGATTGCCTGAATATAAGTGAGCGTCCTCACATCTAAAGCTTGTTGTCATTCATCAGTCGTTGAGAGATATTTTAATACTTTATTTCGCTTAGGAAAAAAAATACTTTTGAAATAAATATAAGTGTAGTGTGCGGTGTGCGGCGTCCGGCGTCCGGCGTCCGGCGTGTGATGTGCGGTGTGTGGCGTTGCACGTCGACTTATCTATCGCTATCAATTCAATATTAATTTAGAGTACCGCACGGTGGCGCTTTGATTGGCACTAATTGATAGGCAGCGGGCTTGGTTTCATGTGTGCATTTGGTGCCGTGCATCGCTGCCGATAATTACTTCGATTTCACACGAAAATAATTTAATTAATTCATTACAATACATTGTACGCCTATTTGATATGCTTATTAAATGAAAATAAACAAGAAAAAAACAAAACAACGCCGTCACTCACGCAGTAACGATCGCTGGAAGCAGTGCTTCGGAAGTGGTAACACAAGGTCATTAATATTCACACCGACACTCGACTCAGAAACTTATTTAAGATATAAAAGGCGAGATAAATGTACATTTAACACAATCTAATTGATTATAATATCCATAAAGCTTAAAGCGGATAATAATTCTTGAAATCGAACGACGGAAGGAAGCGCTGACGTCTACGAAGTTCTCCGCTGCGATGTACGTTCGGATCGCTGCTTCTCAACAAGTTTTCTAACTTGCGATCGGCGCTGCGCGCTATCCATGACCAATTAAACATTTAACGCCCTCTGCCTGCGGGCGAGCGGATTAAATGTAATACAATTGTATCGAAAAGAATTTAAATATTAGGCTTTTTACGAGCCGATACTTGGCATAAGTTTGTTTAGTACTGTATCTAACCATGTGTTACAAGTACTATTAAGGAATATTAAGTAATTCAAGTTTTTCTTTGTATGGTATCATAAAACGTAAAGATCTTTTATTAAAGTTCAATTTAGAGGAAATTAAGAAGCAATTTCATTTTAAATCTCGACAATTTCGTGAAATTACGTGAAATTTCATTTTAGTCTTGGTCTGTACGCATTAATGGTGTTCTTTGTAGCCGAAAATATGACGTCAAGGGGAGACGCCTCGGCGGACAACGAATATCCGAGGTCTTATTTTATGAGGGATAAGGTGTAGAACAAAGAGATCCCAGAGATGTCGACAGACCTTTTTATTTAGTGTTGTAACGCTTCAATTATATTTACCGGCACACGCGTTCGTACAAACGCGCTGGGGTCGCTCTATACAAATAAATAAAAATGATTTATTTGACAAATAATGATAATTAATTAGTCATCCCTATTATTATAAATAGAGAATTGTCCACGTGTAACTAGTGAGAAGAACTGTCCGGCCGCTGTGGACAGCGCTTTCGCAAACACGTCCACTTATCGCCTGCAAATGGAATTTAAAATGTTCTTCAAGTCGAAGTGCAGTTTGCTTCCTCAACGTTTCCTTTCTTAAGAAAAAATACGTAAGTACACCGTTGAAGTGACAACGTTTTAAGGCCAACTTATTTGTCAAAATAACATGAAAAAGAACACAAACACAAGACATTATCCGCTCATTACACGGACACTAATAGTCATTTAAATGCCAAAGTATAACAAAAATATAAGGTTTATAACATTATTTTACTATGTTCATAATCATTTAAAAACCTTACATTTACGAGTATATGTATTTATGTAGTGTAATGTGATATACAGGATACGTTTGAACCCGTCATTGGAACGTTAACTGGCTGGATAAAGGAAATTTCTAGCAAGCGTAGACGTTAGCTGAAGCCGATGCGATGTTCCCGGATATTAATTTAGTCTCCATCCGACCAAACAACTTTATACAAAGATTACAGCAATATCCTCTGTATCTCAAATAATAACCTTCAATGTGCTTCGTACTTGTTACATGCGGGAAATTATAAATTAGTATGTTTGTAATGTATTAACAAGGCGCACCGTCAATGGAATTTTAACTTTTTGTAATATTGTAATATTGCTAAGATTTGTCTCGTTCGGAAAATTAAATTAAACCCAATTATTTGAAAATTTTGAAACCCTTGAGAGTTTGAATTTAGAACGCAATAAATTTCTATACATACTAATGTTCGAAATTCATTGAAGTTTGCACTTCACTCAGGTGTTTTGTGACCTCCTAGACCTAACCTCTATCCACATTAACTTTATCCATCAAAAAAGGATAAATTAATAATATAATGATTGTGGTCAATTATGGAGGGTATATCGTGAATGGCTTATTTGGTTTATATAATGTCATCCGTTGCCAAGATGTGTTTAAATGTCGCCGTATTGAAGCGTTTATTGGAGCAGAGTATTTCGATAATAAAGCTTCCGACACTGTCAGGAACAGCTCCGCTAGATTTACTTCGACAACTCGAGTTGTCGCGATGACATTTTCGATTTAGTCCGCACAGTTTGTTAACGCTCTTCTGTTACGATATCTCCTACTTAGAAGAATGACCACAATAGAATCTACATACTGCGTACACAGACGGTAAACACTCACACATCTTGGAATCCAATTTACTCACTCCATCTCTTCTTGTTGCACCACACATCCATCTTAACATACGCATCTTAGCCACACGCGGCGTCGCTGTT
>JAODUI010016965.1:0-15062 GCA_027563995.1 Papilio gigon | reverse complement strand
AGCCTAATGTATAAGGGTACGGACTACCAATCAAGCAGTCGTGGTTTCGAATCCCGCCATTCGACTATTGTGGACCACATCCTAATACAAGCTTTTTCAAGTTTACCAGGAATGGTCACAAGAAATATTAGTAAATTAACAAAAATCTGCTAATATTTTTTCTAAAAAAAAAACCAATAACTATTGTTTAGAACGATTTAGGTAATCAATATGTGTAATAAAATATTTCTACGAACATTCAAACACTATTTAAAGAAAAAAAAATAAAACTAAAAATGAGGTCGGATACGAAAATCTTCATCCAAAAGTTTTCTATCTAGGTTTCCCAACGTGATGCCACGCCCCACACGGGACCACGATAGTTAAGAGGGCAATTCAAAAATGAATGTTTCAATTTTTCTAAATGTTTTGTCATTTTACTTACTATCTTTTGATAATCCCATACTGATTTCCTTTCTAGAAATTTATCGTTTGTGTTTTTTAAGTGAAGAAATCTATTTTTTATTGTTAATTATGCATGGGGGGTATACACAATTTAGAAATGTTAAGATGTGGGCACAGTGGTTGGGAAACACTGCTCTACCTTTATAGCAGGGATATAATAGAAGTGTTATAACGGAACCGGAATCGAAATGGAGACATAAGGATGTAAGGCAGTTCTAATAAAATAACGTCATACAATTTTTTTTATGGAAACTAAACTAACGCTTGAGTACGGTCCCGCCTGATGCCATGTGACGTGGTCGAAAGATGGTACGTGTTAATTTAGTAAGTGCCTTCATTATACTCTTGAAGGCAGCTGTACTTAAACGGAAACATTGACGCCTGCAACTTATTCCACTTGTCTCCTGCGAGCACAACGAACGAAGATTATTGATCTTTACTGATATAAAACTGAAAAGTTTATTTGAACTGAACTGAATGCTCCGCTCCTATTAGACTAGCGTGATGTTATTTAGCCTGCCTCGATAATTGGACAGTACAAAAATATTCAACTCAAAACAGTATTCTTTTAATTTTACGTATAACACAAATGTATTAAAAGAAAATAATCTCTATCTTACATGACAATTAGAATCGACTTACGAATAAATTTACCGGAACCAAAAGTTCAAAGCCAATCGGAAGTCCCGACATTTCTGAATCGGAATCGAAGCTATGTAACATTGATAATTGCTAGGCCGGAATGATGTCATCCTGTATTAAAAAAGGTAAATGCTAACACGGTACACCATTAGCTTGTGAGGACGATTTAGATATCAATACGATTAGGGCAATACATTTGGTCGTAGTGATGCTAGTAAACATATCGATATTAAAATAATAATTTTATTTGTATATTATATAAGATTTCTGTTATAGTATACACCATCATCAACCTGCCCGTAAGTGTGACGTCACAGTATGTACTCCATACATCTCTGTCAGCTCATGCCTGAACTCCTATGAAGTAAGGTTTTAATAGAATTAGACATATACATAAATGCGTCTTATTTATGTATGTGTCTAGCTGCAGATATAAACATGGGATTATTTAAAAAAAAACCTAAGGTGTGTATATTTATGTATGTATATTTATAAATCTATTTATATATGTGTACATGTATTTTTATAAATGGTAACAAAGCTTAAAGAGCAATATCAATCTAAAGGTAACCAAGGTTGCTGCATCAAACACAGCAGCCGGTGCCCGCAGGGCCCCCACCACGGGGGTACAATAAACACACTTCGCATATCCTCTTTCACACAATCCATCCATCACCTTCATAGAATACTTATATGTTTTATAAAGCAAAGTGTAATAAATTCTTGTATGAGTCGATAGTTTGTAAACTGTCGAGATATGTATGAACGTATGACGAAACAATGTCGAACAGACTGAAATAAAAAGCGTATTAAGGCAATATATGTTATTGGTGAAAAATATTCGTACATAGTCGGAGTAGAGTCGGGATCTGAACCAGCGACCTATGGACTAACAAGTGACTCGTTTAAATTTGGGAAACATGTAGAATGTATTATATAAGAACGCATAAGCTATTTACAATCATCATCATCATCAACCCTTGTCTGCCCACTGTTGGACAGGCCTTTCCTAATGCCTTCCACAGTATGCGGTCCGCTTTCCGCATACGACTTCCTGCCGTCCGCACTAAGTCGTCGGTCCACCTGGAGGGAGGACGACCCACTCTCCTGGTCACCAACCGTGGCCTACACTCCAGCAATTTCCTACCCCACCGGGCGTCGCTGGCTCGACAGATGTGACCGACCAATTGCCACATCAACCTACATATATTTACTATGTTTTTTTATTATTTCCGCGCAGTCGAAACAGCGGGCGAGAGCTTGAATGGTTTTCATTTGTTTTTATCGATGTTATCATTATCGACACTCACTGTGGGACAGCACTACGAAATATCGAGGTTTAATTACAAAAACGCTTCGTTCATTTTAGTTGGTTTTCTTTACGTTATATGTTTTTTTTTAAATTTAAATAATGTCAGTGACCGAGGGCTGGCGTCTCGCGATATACATCGTTCTATTACCGATTGTTATATTCATAATATTAATATTCTGTTTACTATGGAACTGTTACAGGACTAACAAAGAAATGTAAGTAAATGAAATTTTATTATCGAATTCAATCATCATCATCATCAACAGCCTTTAAAATAGAATTCAATAGAAACGAGTAATTATTTCTTTTGTATTCTTTTGTTTTTGAACATTTTTTCATTGTTTTTTTTTCTCCATTGATATAATAAAACATACAAGGGGCAGGGACTGCATCCTTAAGCAAAGGTAGACATGGTTCGCGAGCCAACGGTCCTCCGAATCAATGTTTATACTTTGGCTTAATAAATAATTATTGTTGTTAATAAAATTTGTAACGTTTTTTTTCCTTCTAATTACATATGGATTTATTTTTGAAAAGTTTATTTTTTATTACACAAACATGACTGTTTAACTAGTTCCTGATTATATATATATAGGTAAGACTGTTCAAATAGGTTTTTTATAATTTCTCATTTCTATTCAATTTACTTTATTAACTGATTTGATCAGGGTTAAAATGTATTTTTTTTATCTTTTAATTCCAATGTCGAAGGAACTGTATAGGAAATTTTTTTTTTGAAAAAAACCTAATATAAAACAAGTTGAAGTGTTAAATAAATAATCTATGGAACTGTACTGAACTGAACACTTACACTGAACAATAAGTTTACAAGAAAAAATATTCTTCTGGTGGCAGTTTGTTGAAGTAAATTACCTCAATGTCAGTACTTCATAATATGAAATAACATTTAACAAATTAACTCTCGATTTGTATGTTGTACGTAACATTGAATATATACTTAAAATGTATCGGCCAAATTATCTAGATTGCTAAAGTAATCTTGCCAATTTTACCTTTAATATTAAAAATATCGTGAAGCTCCATCTAGCGGCTAGTAGGTGAAATAAAATTTGTTATCAAACAAATTAACAAAAAACAAAAGCAAAACAAATCTCAGTTTTAATTTTAACAGTAATCGATTTATTCCGTTTTTGTTAGCAGGGAACTCCAAAGATCACGTGTTCAGAAAATCACCGCTAGATGTCGCTTTCAGCGAAAAAGTTATGCATTGTATTTAAATAATTTTGTTTTAAAAATATTCTATTGGGATCGGTGAAAATATGTCTGGTGAGACGAGGTGAGCGTCCGCGGTTTAGGTGTTATGCGCTTTTCTCTCAATCTACAAGTCCTGTTTTCAAATCCCGCCATGTACGTGTATTTTTCGATTTTCAAATTTCATTTTAACCTTTATCTGACGTTCTTACGCTGAAGGAGAACATTGTGATGCCTTCACATATCTGCGAAGTAATTAAAAGAAACGTTTGTAGTCAATCCGAGGTAACCTTGTAACCTATATAGGGTAGACTCCAAAGCCTTCGCTGGAGACGTTATGATAGGATGAAAAGACGGTATTTATAAAAACGGTTAGGCCAGAGGTCAGCAAAGTGCGGCTCTTTAAACTGGAGCGTGGCTCTGGTAGAGGATTCCTAGAGGTTTCCCCGGTCCGGACCAGGTGGCATTACAAACACCCTTGTCACCAGTGTTCGAAGCTTAATGTATTACCTTTTATAAAGGTTTCCTCTTTAATCTTGTTATTTATTCATCCAGCTGCACAAACAGAGTTGGCTCTCAATTTGTATTTAATCGTTTTAATTTGCATATTCAGCTCTTTGGTTAATAAGTTTGCCGACAACTGGTTTAGGCTAGCTATTTAGGCATTTACGTCACAGACCCACTTATTTCACCCACCCCCTTTGCCGACACCTGATTGGAGATTAGATAGAGAACTATCACAAGTGCTTTTTTAATAATAGCCAACCTCGGTCGATATCAGTGTTGAGGGAAAGCTTTGCCGTGTTCATTCTTTTTCGAGTCATAACGAATAGAAATGTGGTTGAAATATTCGTAATAGTGTTAACTATAACTTCTAGATTGTTGGACGAAAACATTTAAAATGAACACATCTCTATTGTTTCTGTTACCAAGCGTTTTCCTTGTGTCCCTGATACTATGTATTTGTGTTCGTCATTGTGGAATCATTTTATTTGGTGAGTGCAATTTATTGCAAAGTAGTTTGAACCTATTACCTTTTTTTTATTAAATATGTTTGTTTCATTAAAGTAATCATGATATAAAAGATAAATAGCACTTTGACTAAACGGACAAGAATATTAAAATGCACGATTAAATATTTGCTAATATAATTCCGAAGGCGCTTTATCGTAGTTTTGAACAACAAAGCATTTATACATGTTTAAATATTTGCTAATGAAATACCGCAGGCGCTTTTTTATTTCTACTTGGTTAATGTTTTCAATAAAATATACCATAAGTGTTTTTACATTATTTACATCTTCATCGACAAATATGAGACATGCTTTTCCATGTACTATCAATGCCATGGCATGAAATGAAAAGAAGAAAAAGGACCATATTGTTGTTATCATTCTAGCGACTGCGTTCGTAGATCATATTGAATGAGACAGGCGGGTACGGGGCACATGTCAATTGAATAATTGCATCCTTGTCAACGTTCGCATAGTGAGAAAAGAGGACATTGTATTATTTGACCTATTAAACACATACAGTACACTAGATGTCGCTCGCGTCTTCGGCCGCACTGGATTAAAAAAAATAATAGCTTGCGTTTGTCCAGACTACGTTCTACATCTATAGAAAATTTCATACATATCTATGATGCGATGTTAGATACGGAAGGAGAACCGCATACTGTGGAAGACATTGGGAAAGGCCTACGTCTAGCTGTCGACAGACAAGGGCTGATGATGATGATTCAAATCCCTGAAGTAAGGAGATACCTTCTAGCAAACATCTATCCAAACTATCGCATTCATAATGTTAGTAAAATGATGTGCATTGATGTATGAATGAGGAAGAGGTGAGGTGTACAAGGACTCTGCCTGCCCTTCTAGATTACCAGATTGAGTTACATTATTGTTGCATACGTTTTTAGCATTATATATATATATAACAATATTTAGAACATTTATATCAAGCAGGAAATCGTCGGATGCGGATGACCGCATAGTATAGAAGACAGGGTAATCCTATGTCCAGCAGTGGCCAGACGCGCTGATGATGATGATAACAAACAAACTTACAAATAACTTAGTACATTTCTAATTACGTTAGAAATATGAGAGTTCTTTTTTCAATTTATTGAAACCTTACATTTTCGTAATATAATTTTCTTTTTAAATTACCATGCATTCGTGTCACAAGTAAATTAAAAAAAAAACTTATCTAAGCAACGTTCTTTACCATATCATGAAAAATTCCGACACATTTCCGACACGTAGGTCACCGTTTATACTAAAACGATAGATTGACAATCTAAACTAATAGTCTTTAAACTCCGGCCCGCTATATATTTGTGCGGCCCGTAAACCTTTCGAATATTTTGTTCTAATAGATTTAGAAATGTGTCCGTGGTTTCAATTCTCATTCGTGATAAATATTTGTATCATCATCATCAACAGCCCTTGACTGCCCAACGTTGGACATAGGCCTTTCCCAATGCCTTCCACAGTATTTGTATGATCCACTTATATTCTTTTCGTATTATATAACAAAGAAAATAATCGTATGTCAATTGTGTGAAGTACTCAGTTCACGAATGTGCGGCCGCAGTGATACCGTTGTCCTGTTTGGCCTTTCGATAGAAAGATGTGATGACCACTTGTTTAAACTATATTATAGTGTATAGTGCGTACCATCGAAACAACATCACTTGGCACAGGAAATAGAGATCGTGATCTCAAAAAAAAAATAGTTTTCGCAAGTCATTAGTCTAAGCTCTTTTATTAATAACGATTGAAGTATTTTATCTCATAAATAAATAGGTATTGATAACATATGTTATCGAATTCGTAATCATATGTTCATTTCCTTACTCATGTTTAAATTATAACAAAGCCAGTGAGAATTCCAATATAACATTTATTTAAATTTGAAATTAGAAAATCGAAATATTTTTTTGTTATAAATTGAGGTTAGAAAAAATAAAATGGACGTCTTAGCTATTATAATGTTGACAGTTGTTCCCGCGCTTGTTATGATGTTCTTTTTCTTGTGTTTGATATTGACAGCCTCCTTGTACATTTGGTCACGTAAGTAATAATTAATTATGTTACATAAATAACAATAATACAAGTTCATTTCTTTTTTAAATTAACATTTTTAAATGCCTTCACAGTTCAGGTACCATTGACTGATAAGTTAATTTGCGTTCCGTTCCACCATTATTATAAATACGTCTGAAACTCCGTTCTCGTGGAAAAAAACTTAATTAGTCGCCTAAGTGTTACATTATATTATTAGAATTGTTAACAAACATATATTAATTCATGTAAATTTTTGTCAATAATTAGTAAGGTTGTTTAAATTATAATTTTTTGACTTTTTAAAATAACGTCATTCTCGTGGAAAGAAACGTTCAATCTTGGCAACTGTCAATCGTAACAACATAATGTCCCGTGACATTTGAAACTGTATTTTTTTTAAGTATTACGTTGGAAATTGAAGTCTTCGGAATGGAAAATTTTGTTTAATGTTAAATACAATTAAGAGTTAATTGCTGTAAAACAAATTGGTATTTATTGATAATGTAGAAGTAATGAATAATTAGATAATATTGGCTTATAATATCGAGATAAGTTCAGTTTTGTTGCTTTGAATGTACACAATGATTTACGAAAGTGTTAAGTTTTTTTTTCACCAACTAGAACTGTTTCTAATAAAATATTACTATTACAAATAATGTTTAAGCTACCAATGACATTCTTCTAATAATCATTTCACTTACATTACTCCTATCTTTAAACAATTTAACTTTATTCAAATTATAAACATCTTTTAATTGACAAATTGTATCTTATGTATATCATTCGAATCTATTTGGGTGTTACATTTTTTTTAATAAATAAAATAACTGTGTAAATACACAAATAATGCGTCAATCGACACGAACGCTCAATGGAAACCGCACCGTACTTCTCGATGGCATTCAATCGTCGACTCGACGTATCACAGGTCGCGGTTTCTTATATTCCCATTTATTTATTTTAATTTTCGAGCCTTAAATGCATACGATATTTCTCATTAAAAACGTTAACCAGCTGTCAATGGCGCGATGTAATTCAGAGTTTTGCTTAGCGTTCTCTGCCAGATAAAGAAAAAAAAGCAAGATAAGATAGTCACTTTGATAGATCAAATAATTTGAAACATCGAACGGGTATTATTGGTGAAGTGTATACATCCATACAAAATGGACGTTGTCACGTCGGTTATGATTGGTGTATTAATTTGTATGTGTTTGTATTTGTTTTGGATGTGGTTCTGTTTCGGAACGTGGGCTAAGAGACGTGAGTATTATTTCTTGTATGAAACTAAATTATATTTTCCGTCAATTCCATTTTATAATAGCACTATTCATTGTTTATTTGGTTACCTTTGTCTAGTGATATTTATTTAATGATATTATTATAATTTAAGTGGACATTAGTAATGTGTAGAAGCAATAAATCTTACATGTATAGACAAGCTTGGAAGACTGGGCATCATCGCAAAATACCATCACTTGGGTAACAAAAATTTACGTTGAAACGGAAGTAAGAACTGTGCTTATGTCTCAGTAGTTTTATTCGTAAGAATAAATCAAAAATATTCGATTTGGTTGAGATTTTTAAAGGATGAAACAATTTATCAGTTATTCATTTTTTTAAACGATATTTTACTAATATTTATAATTAGATAGTTTAGTTGTATCGATGTTTGTTAACATGTAAGTACAAAACCAGCGTATCTCTTACTCAAAACCAACGCATTTGCTCCTCTAGTGTTGTGGATGTTCGTGCGTCGACGACCTTGGTTGTGATTCCGCCGCATGTTTGCCTCCTGATCTTATAAAAAAGAACTGCTAGATGAAATTAGATACAAAGATAGATAACTTGGAATAACGCTTAGACTAGACTGAGAATTTTTGCATAATGCAGACGATGTCACGGGCAAAACCTACAACATGCCGTGAGGGACTTTCCTCGTGAACTTCGTGTGAGATAAAATTAGTCACTCTTACATTTAATATTTAACAGGATGTCTATATTAATGGTGGTAATATATATATTTTTTTTTTAGTTTTTTACGAAACGTCAGCATCTGATTCTCTGATGATTTTAAAAATGTATTATAATCTAAATATATAACAGCGCCATCTATCGATGAAAGTTATAATTACAAATGATATTTAATGTCAACATTAAAAAAATGTTATTATTTAATTATCTTGTCAATTAAATAGCATTTCAGATGTTAAAACGTTGTTATAACTTTATTGTCATTAACATATACGAGTGTAATATTGTTTGGAACACATTTGCCCTATTAATAAACGGTGACAGTTTCTTGTAACGATTTTCACTCGAGTTACAAGTGAGCAATTAATCTTGAGATAAAGCAGACTTGATATCGTTAATACGATCACTTGTATTATTATTTACGATAATTCATTAATTTAATTCAATAACTTCATAACATTGGACGCATTTAATCTGAAGTAATCTCGTAATGGATAGAAATTTGACAACCGTTATAATATTTATGACGTTAAATGTGTTGTTATTTTGGATACTGTATGGATTGTTAATGAGATATTTTGGTGAGTACATAAATTGTTACTTCGCAATTGCATGGTATACTTGTATCATATAACCCCTAATAATCTAACCTCCAAATTTTGAAATTCAAACAATTAAAAATAAAAAACACTTTATTTCATAAAACCTCCATCAAAATTTCGGTAGGGCTCTGCTTCCTGTGGTAGGTGGGGACCTGTGTTACAGGAGGCAGTGCCTTCTCCTGCTCATCACCAAATGTTTGCCTGTGTAAGTGTGTAATTACGACCCGATGTTCGAAATTCGATTTTTTTTTGGTAGACTTCGTTTGTTAAAGGTCAGATTTCTATAAGTAAATATTTAAAATGTTTTATGAAACACATTCATCGATATGCTTAGTTTCCTTAGTAAGGAATTTTTCATTTACTTTTTAATATAAGTCGGTCTAATGTACATCACGGCAGTAACAGATCGCTTTGACATTGCTTATCGATTTAGTGCATGTTGTTTTCTTCCTTTTTCCTTATAAAACGTGTTTAATTTCATTAATATCTAAAAACGGATAGGTCGTTGCTTTTGCGCCTGTTGATGTTACTGACAGTACATTCTATATGTATTAACAGTTCCAATTCACAACACAATTAGCATCTTATCTTTTCTTGGCAACGGACTGTTTCTTAATTATTATTTTTTTACATTGTTTTGTTAAAACGCCATCTATTATAAAAATAATGAAACTCTTCCAAACATGATTCAAATTTAATATTTTTCTAAATAGTGCACTGAATCGATAATTTTTTTTTATCGCATTTTATCGAATAATTATTAAGTTATTTCCTTTGATAAGATTTATTTTCGTAGATATAGCTTATCGTGTCTTATAGGTGTTTGTTAGAGTCTTATAATTATTTCGTGTCTACGTAGTGTTGTGCAATAAAGTGAATTATATTGTCAAAATGTATTCATCTTATATGGTCTGGGTGGCGATCCTAGTACTTGTGTTAGTATTTATTGCGTACGGACGTTTAAGTAAGTATTTCTGTTTCGTAAAATATTCTTTTTTATTATCTGTGCGTATTAGTTGATGAACTGTCTTTGTCTCCAATACTCTTTAAGAGATATTTTTATTCTTAAAGTAACATTGAAGGTTTGAATGTTTACTTTATCGTGTATTTAGTTACAGACCATTGTTTGGATTGTTAATTATTTGCTTGGTTGTATATTGTTTAGTTTGTTACGCTAATAAATATAATTGCTTTGTAATCAGGGTGAGAAATCGACTATTTCACTCTATGAACAAATTATTTATAATATCTGTTCAAGAATTTTGACACATGTTACATTTTGTTACCCATTTTTAATGTTTAGTCTTGAAAATTCGTTACAGCGCCATCTATCGGTCAGTATCAGTAACTATCAAAATCGTGTCATGCGTTATCAAATTTTATCAGACACCACATGTGAATAAAGAAGTCAATTTATATCATGTTCAATATTACAAATTTTGCTTTGGTGATAGTAAACTAGCGATTAGTACTAGACATTGTTAAAAATCATGCATTTTGAAATAATACCGTCAAATGACGTCAGACAGTTGCACTCACAACTGCACCACACCACACAATCCAAGAAAAAAATTCATTGATATCATTCAAAAACTAATCGGATAAGACAGCTCTTATTTTTTGGTTACGGGGTGTAAATCTTCAAAAGATACCCTGCCTTCTGGGGGAAAGGCAGGGTTATGTGAGATTGAGAGAGAACGCACCGGGACCCGGATAAGATAGCTCTGTCGGTCTATATTTAAAGTATTTTTCCAGCGCCACCTATTGACGATTAGTGATAACCGTTGGAAGAATCGTTCCAAAGTTTCGTCAGGCGCTTTTCTTACAAATTGTGATTCAATTGTTTATAACAGTGAGGAAAGTGATATGAAATTACAAATATTGTATTTCATAAACTGCTTGCTTTCTATTTAATACAATAAAACAAAAAAAAATCAGTTCCACAGTAGAATAGAATAAACATTTATTACCACATAAGACATTGAAAAAAAGTCAGCTAGTGCAGTAATGACTTACGCCGTTGCTGAGCTCTCGCTCTTACACCAGCTCGCTCTCAGTCTGCGGTTCTCCTTCCACAACGTCTAATTTCTCATCATCATCAGCTGCTGGACATCGACATTCCTCAATATCTTCCACGACTTCCCACCCGCAGAATCGTCGTTCTACTAGTCTCACGATAAATTTTAACGACCTTTGATTTGAAAAATATTAAAAATCATACCATTTCTAGTGCAAACAGAATAATACTTAGATTGTGATAGTGTATCGAGGTAACATCATTTGCGAGTATCGATCAAGATAGAGGTGACGCGCGTAAATATTGAAATGCCTCATGATTGATATATTGACGTTTTTCCTTTACAATAAAAAAATAACTAACTCTTACCTATAGCGTTGTCTGTGACTATATGATGATGATGATGATGTTCTTAATGACGTGACCGTCTTGCAAACCTTGTTATCACCGTTTGCGGGATTTGACGTGACACACCCAAATACGTGTAGATACACGGCGCAGTACAACCGACCTGAGGAGACATTTGTATAGGAAGGCTTTGGTCGAAATTTTCAATTTTTTAAAACAAACAATATAAATGTTAGCTTTTGCCCGCGACGGTCGCATGACAAAAAAGAATCTGTAACAGTCAGTTTAATGTAGAAATATTAGTTAAATTAAAAATCAATTAATTTAAAACACAATTTAAACAAACACATTTAACAAATAAACGAACATACGAACGTAAACATCAGTGAATTACCATTTTTATTAGTACCTATAATGCAATAGAAAATTGGGGCTCCAATAACAGTTCTTTCATTGACTCATAAATCATTCTAAATCTCGCGTTGACATATTATCTAGTATTAAAATTGTACCAACTATTTTCACAACCAAACAAAATTTACAAGCCTCTTAATACTTAAACAATAAGAACTATATTTGAATAAATGCTAACATATATAACTGTAAATCAAATATTCGTAGACCCGAATATCTTGTAGTCGAATCTCGGTCCGCCATTTTCAAAATAGCTGGCTTTGAAGTGACTTATAGTTACAAAAAAAAAACAAATAATGTAATTCCAAAATAAATTTTATAAATCGACAAAAACTCCGCCTGTTTTTTTTTTTAAATCAACAGTGTAGTGACGTTTAAAATTATTTTAGTGATTTCAGTTTTTATTGCATTTAAAACACTTATTTTTGTATATAATTTCTAACAATAATAAAGTGTAATAAAGTGCATAAAACTATTGTGAAGTTTTTACACCTGGCAATAGAAAACAAGATGGCGGTCGAGGATGACGTAACACAATCAGCGCGTGGAGAATTCACAGTCGCAACGATTGCGTACATTTCAATATTGTCAACAGTTTTGGCGATGTCCTTCGTTATAATGTGCATAAAAGTATCTTCTTATGGTGAATAATTTTTGATTACATTCTTTTTAACGGATCCAGCTTGTACGAATGCAGTGCAGAAGACAAATTTACAGTGCAAGCTTACTTTCCGTCTGAGTCTCTATGCCGGACATCAAATTTTAATTCTCCATCTCACTCATTTCTTATAAAGAAAGAATGAGAGTTGAAAGTGGATTTGGAAGGGAAAGTACAAATCATTCCTTGTTTATTAAAAGCAACTACGCTTTCTCTCGTGTTACCGATGCCCATAGGCCCATTGTTTTGTTGTGTTCTTGTATAAAAGCCAGTTAAGATTTAGGGGTCTTTAAGAACAGAGTGTAAACTTCCTTTGAAGGTAAGGTGTTCGGGTTGTTTCTGGGCGTCAACAAGACGATCCGATGTTCATTTGTTTTTCGGTATAAACAAAAGAAAGTGCTTAATCTCCAACTACTAGTTTGTGTTACGGGTATTAGTTTTGTGGTAGTTATTCTCGAGATAAGAGTATACTCTATTCGTGTTTCTGAAGCGGAAAATTTTTCCGTTATTAATAAAACAAATGCCATACCATTCTAGAAACATTCGAAATAAATAGATTATTGAATCGATGCCATGTTGATTTGTTATTTGATGCGGTTTTAATGATTTAAAACGATTAGATTTCAGACGTAACAGAGTTTATTATATTCAATCTAGATCTTTTGTACGAAAGGCAATATATCTATATATGTAGGTAGACTGAAAGATAAACATGTTTGTTAGTGGAAGGTAAGATAGCATACATCTTACTATATTACTAATATTATAAATGCATAAGTTCGGATGTTTGTTAGAAGGTATGAAAGCACCATTAGCCTAAGGGTGCGGATTTCCGATCACGTGGTCGAGAGTTCAAATCTGTACGACAATTGTGAACCATATCCTAACAAGCCTAGACTTTAGTGGGAGTGGTAAAGGAAATATTAGTAAATTAACAAAAATTTGCTAATATATAAAAAGGTATCTCCGGTTCCGGAACGGCTTCATGGATTTGAAGGCAATTTGAAAAGACCATCACTGTCACCTTGGCCAGGAAGTCGTTGGATGCGGAAGGCGGAGGACCGCATACTGTGGAAGGCATTGGGAAAGGCCAATTTCCAACAGTGGGCAGACAAAGGCTGTTGATGATGATGATGATACACTGTCATATGCCACAGATTTTTTTTCATTAATTTCGCACGCCAAAGCTAATCGTATTGTTGAGATTTTATTTCTTTTTAGTAATCGTCTTGAATGAGACTCCTTGGAACTGAATTGAGACAAAATTCGTTTATGGACCGACTTAGAACTCGAATGAGCAAGTTTAGAGCGTTTGGTTCATGCTGGCTTCTACTCCGTCTATGATTGGTTCTTTGATAACAGATAGGGATTTTTATCGTTCATTGTACGTTCACCATAGGAGTGGGATAAATTGTCGGCGGCAATATTTCCGTTCAAGTACGACGGACTTTCAAGAGTAGAATGAATAGGCGTTTAGTACATCGCGTAACTTCGACCGTAACATCACTTGACATGTACAGTATTTTGGTCAAGCATTAATTAAGTTATCTTTAAAAAAAATGCCACGTTTGAAGAGAGTGTTCCATCCGTCATGGTCTACATTTGATACGGCAGGTATCTCAGTTTGCGCCCAGCTCAGCCAGTCCAGCGTGCACCTTAATACATTTCTATCTCTGATACTGTCAATATCTCGATAGATAAAGTTTTCAGATATGTCGCAAGAGATCCAAAATGTATTTTATCATTTAGTCTTTACTATGCGATTGATAAGTTCAACTTTAAACATGAAAGTATACTGTGATAAAGTGAATTTTTATTTTTAAAATATAATATTAAAATTCATAACACTAGTTTTGTTTGTGTAACAAACGAATCTTAGTGTTAATTAAACGTTTTATGTACTATTTTGTTTGGTGAACAAACAAATTATTGTGCAGTGCTGATATCAAACATGGCTCCGTATGGTTATCCGAACTACGACTTCGTAGCCGAGGACGCGATTCAAGAGAATGAAAAAAATCATGACGATGATACTATCGTGTACTCAGAGATGGTGTTTTGGTACATTATAGTACTGGTTGCGATGTTACTGCTTTGGATATTGATATTCTTCTGTTTAAGAATCATTTCACTAAGTATGTGCCTTGATATATATATTTTTTTTTACAGTCACATGACTTTTATCAAACTGATATCGCTTCTACGTAATTGGTACTGATCGTTTTTGATATCATTGCGACCTATTTCTATAAAATAAACATATTTCAAAGAGGAAATTTTAGATGAATGTCTTAACACACGGATCTGGAATAGGAGGGCCGCTGACATTCTATAGCTTAAATTAAATTTTTAATTAAAAAAATCGAGTTAT
>JAODUI010016964.1:0-15097 GCA_027563995.1 Papilio gigon | reverse complement strand
ACGGTTCTCCGTCCGCATTCAAGATAATAGACGTCTGAACAATTGTTTATTCCTTTTTCATTTGTTTTAAATTTACTTCCAGGCAGACAAGAGTAAAGGCAGGCTAAGTGTCGAAGGGCCAGACAGTTTTAATCTACGAATAACAAATGAAACTAATTCAATTTCGTTCGCTGTGAAAGGTCCACCGTCAGGTGGAATTCCATATTTTCATAGTATAAAACTAAACTCAGCGGAATTATGTGCCAATCCGAAAAAGGTAAGTTTATTTAACTATCAGAATGCTTATTATATACTAAAACAATATAAAAATCTCGTTTAGTAAACATTTTTTTCAATTTTGATTAAACTAAATGAAGATAATTTGATACAAAAGAAAACATAACCAAAATTGTATCAATATTTAATTACATATTTCTTTGATATTTTGTCAAAAGCTATCAAAGTTTATTCCTATTCAAAAGGAACTAAGAAAACATATTCAAAGTTCGTAATACCTTGCAGGGTTTCTTGAAGAAGTTCGTTAAGAGTTCAGAAGACCATAATGGCCCAATTGAACTAGTCGGGGGCGGTCATTGTGGCAGAAGGAAGGTGCTGCACACGGAACTCATTGTGGAAGGAGAGGCCACCAAGGCAGGAGATTGGCCGTGGCACGTCGCTATCTACAGACTTTATAAACGAGAAATTAAATACATTTGTGGTGGAACTCTGCTATCTAAGAACTTTGTACTCACTGGTAAGTTTTTAAATAAAAAAAAAAAATACCAAACATAACAACCAGTGAACGACTTCACAGAAGATAGACGTGAATCAGAAGTATAAAACGCTCCATCAAGTGTTTTTTTTATTAAAATGTTAGTAGATATTTGTTACCTAACTAATATTTCTTGTCACCATTCCTGGTAAGCCTGAAAAAGCTTGTGTTAGGATATGGTTCACAATAGTCGAATAGATTCGAAACCACGACCGCTATATCGGTAGTCCGTATCGAAAACCATTAGACTATTGGCGCTGTAATTTGGAATTAAAACCTGCTTTGTTGATAAATTATGAGATTTTATTGTTGTAATTTAAATTCTTGCACGAGTTATTGATTGTGTGAAATGTTTTAGCGGCCCATTGTGCGTCGGTCAGAGGGGAGGCGGTAATACCAGAAACGCTCAATGTCATCCTGGGTAAACATAATCTCGTCGGAGGTGATGTGGCCGTGCAAGAGAAAGAAGTAAGTTCATTTACTATCATCATCATCACACCATAGATACTGTTGATTTCTAATTTCATTGTTGTGTGTTTATCTACGGTGGCGACATTATTGTCTACAGTTAAGCCAGTTCTATCCGAACCACCGATGGAAGTAGACGTCATCAGCATACAATATTCATAGTTTGTCCAAATGTACATTACCTTAGGTCACGTAGAAATAAATTCCTCGTCAACCCTGTTTCCTATCTTCATTACCTGATTTTAATAAATGTGTTTCTTTTAAAGGTCTTCAGTATCATCTTACACGAACATTTTAAATATCAATTAAGTTTGGACAATGATATCGCATTGCTGAAGTTGAGGACCGAAGTGACATACAGTGACTACGTCCAGCCAGCTTGCCTGTGGTCTGAGATGTCGCACGAAAAATATCCTATAAAAGAAATATTTGGCACGGTAAGTTTTATGTAACTCTCTTATTAGAGAGCTACACACCTTTATTTTTGAATGTCAGATTGTTCTGTGTAAAAGGACAGTCTCAAAGTACCACTAAGAATGTTTTGGCCATTCTTATGAATGTAAAAGTTTAAATAGATTAAGCTATAGATGTTAATTACAAGATATAGTCCACTGTATATCTTCAGTTGAACTGCACAATTAAAACTGGTGGGTCTAGACAAAACTGAGAATGTAAATTTATAGTACACTTTATCTGGCAGTTAAAATTTTGCCTAGCACCTAAGTTAACTGTGCAGTTAAAACTGAAGGTGAGTAGCGGGCTGAAGAACGTCTGAATGTATCTAAATATAATCAAGACAAATGGATTTCTAGGGAAAGCATATGGCTAATTTAGTATTACCTTCCATTTGCAATTCGACAGTTATGAAAACTAGTTAATTTTCTTGCAGGTGGTAGGATGGGGCTTCGACCAGTCAAATGAACTCTCAACCCAACTCCGCCAGGCTTCAATGCCTATAATACAAGAACAAAAATGCTACAAGAGCAACCCATTGTTTTATTCGAAAGTTTTGAACGATAACAAATTCTGCGCTGGCTGGGGAAATGGTAAGTACCACTCTTGTAGTGCTTCTATTTAACATATTGTCATCCCTTTGGAGATAGGAGGCGCGGGTTGCGTGAAAGATATGCGTAGGAAGCGTGTGAGTTCAGATGTGATGGCTAATAGAGAAATGCGGAAGAGTACATACTGTGCCGATACTCTATAGGGAAAACAGCAGGTTGATGATGATGATTTACTAATGAAATTTTCTTTACAGGCACATCTGCTTGTAATGGAGACAGCGGCGGCGGTTTCTTTGTGTTTACTCCTGACATACGTCAGGACATCTCACCGAACTCCCCAGGCGCCTGGTTCCTGAAGGGTATCGTTTCGTTGACGGTGTCCAAGAGAGACGCCAGGATCTGCGACCCAACGCAATACGTGGTCTTCACAGATGTCTACAAATATAAAGAATGGATTGGAAAATACGTGCAATAGTTCTAGATTTTAAAATTTATTATAAAAGCTAGAAAAGTCTAGAATAAAACCTTCTAAACTAGTATAGGTTCCATTTTTTTTTACATTTCATGTTTACGTGTCGAATTCAATGGAAACAGGAAATTATATTAAGTGTAACTTGCTGATAAACTCATCTGTTGTTTATGCATTTATTTCGGATGGTTTCACTGTTTAAATTTATTTGTTTTTAATTAGTGTTCATCGCCTTATAAAGGTGACATTGTACCGATGTCTTGCCAGTTTACAATATACCTAGTGAGATTATAAATTATAGGTCGTATGCCTTCAGTGACATACAAATGTGCGTTTACTGGTTTCATTGAAAAATATCAACTCATCGCAATTCACTTCGTTACAGTCGTATCAAGAACTCAACAAAGGTAACAAAGATTTATTAAAATTGAAGCATCTGTTTATTTTCTATATTAATTTTTGAGATTGATAATCGATGCAACGAATTGCTTACTAATATAGATTTGGGTGACATTTATCATAAATTGTGCTCTGAAAGAATTTGAAGCGACAATAGCCTTATGGTTATGGGTACGGTCTACCGATCTAGCGGTCGTTAATTCAAATCCCACCATTCGATTATTATCGTGAACCATATCCTAACACAAGTTTTTTCGAGCTTACCAAGCATGGTTATAATCAGAAATATTAATAAATTAACAAAAATCTACTAATATTTAAAAAAAAACTCGCTTTAGAAAATGCAAGTAATTACAATATTAATGTTTATAGAATCTAATTTTTTAATTGTTTATTTTTTAAAAACTATACATCATCAGCTCACTATACGTCCCCACCGAGGGCCTCGGACCTATCCCATGTGGGGTGACTTCGCCACACTCAACCACGCTAGCCCAGTGCGTGTTGGTTGAGTTCACACTTATCTTTTAATTTTTTCGCCGACATGTGCAGGCATCACGATGTTTTCCTTCACCGTAACACCGTCGGGTAATGTACATATGCAATTCGAAAATAGAAAAACACATTGGTACATGGCGATCGAACCTGAACAATGTCGAGTATGGTTCGGTCCGGTCAAGCTCTTAACAATTGAGCCAGAGACACTCTAAAACAATACATAGAAGAGGAAAAAAATCTGTGCTCATTAGGTAAGACTTTTAAGATGCGAGAAAACATTATGTTTGAGACTGTATTAATATTTTTTTTTTTATTTAAATAAATATTACGTAATTAAAGAAATACATACATTTCATTATTATTATGAAGTTTGATTTACAACACTGTTATTGAATAAGTTAAATGACCTTTGAGTAGAGATCCTGGTCGCTAACCTTTTCAAATGTCACATTCATGTTTAGTTATTAAAGCTCGCCGTACATCTTAAGTGAATTGAACAGATCTGTATATGATTTCTCTCGCATACACCCACGCGTTCTTCTCTCCACGTAGCCAAATAAAATATCATTTTCACATCTATAATTCTTAACGTTAAATATGTTTTAAAAACAAGCTTTTCTTAGCAAAGTACATGTCAAGACGAATCGAACGGACCCAAACTCGATGGAGTTGCGTCGTTTAAGACAGACAAGCTCTCTGTCATAATAATATTTCATTGTCATGCGTGCAAAATTTTAGTTCAATCGAAAACTGGGTCTGAATCAAATTTAGCTTGCAAAATTTGATTACAGACACGGTGAAGCTGAATAGAAGCTTGTATTAATAAACATAATTACGGCAATGATAGGGGATTGTTTCTTAAAAACAACGTCACCGGATAAACTGGCTTGGCTACAACTGGCCAATGTTAACGCATTCCTGTTTACAATCTGGTTTAAAACACGTGTTTTATAAGGAAAATGGAACCGATAATATTAATGAGGACTTAGTAAAGGAATTATTATTTTGCCTTAAAGAGAAAAACATCAGAGCAAATGTGATTTTATAGTCATATTTTGTCATACTCTAGTAATCTATCATACTTCTGACTAATATTATGAATACGGAAATTTGAATGTTAGAAGGTATCTCTAAAACGGGTTCGTCTTCATCATTTACCGAGCGAAACCGTACTATAGAAATTAAAACGCGTTAAATTCAAGAATTATTGTTGTCATGTTTTTGTTTGAACATTCAATTCATTTATACAAATTAATATAAACAAACATTCTGTACTGATAATCTTTGACTCTTTCTGTTAATAAACATATTTACGCGAACAACATTATCTGTGATCATAAAAGTCAAGTGTGCACACTAGCGCCGCGCTGTCAATATCAAAATGTATAACAAGATTCTTGTCGTACTATATTTGTTATCGTCTTTTTATTTGCCTGTGAAGGTTGTGCATCAATTTTGCATGTGATAGAATTAGTCGCGATATAAGCTTCTCGCAACATACATCTCTGTCGAAATCGTTTAGTTTGGCTTTGTTCTGATTAGGGAATCGTGTTGAGGTTACTGACAGTTAATTTTATATCTATTATTAGTTCGAATTACCACCGTCACCAGCCCCTACCGACACCACCATAATAGAGAGAACCAAATACTAACTACGGCATGTTGCCTCATTGGATAAAAGGGCGTCCGTTAAAACGCACCCTTCTACTTTAATGCTATTACGAACAGTATTTCGCGATATGCAAAAATGCAAAGCATATTGCTATCCCTTTCGTATTCCTCTGAAAAGTGTGACAGCAATATGTATTTGTTCGAGTGTTGGTCACCTTTATTACGGCTTGTTTACAGCAATTTTTCTTTACAGCGTTATTGCTAATCATGTTGTTCAGGGGCATTTATATTTTATATCAATATATTTTGTCCAGCAGTTGTGTAGTAAATTTAATAGATTATGACAGAATCGGAAATGTTACTTTTTTAAAATTCAAGTTTTAAGGTAATAATGTTTGCTTATTCTTACAAATATCTTACAAAACGACCTCTGTTAAAGGTAAAAGGAAAAACAAAACATGCAACTGGTTTTTACGCGTCATCAACATATCTGGCATGTTGCTGCAGATGTCAATATTAGTAATAAGGAAAATATACAGGAATTCACGTTTCTATAATACATTCCCAATAAAAGTTTACATTTTGTTTCATTCTAAAAAAATCAGGGATATTACAAAATCAAAAAGCACAAACTAAAAAATCTTACTAAATTAACTTAGTAAATATAAAAACGTCATCGTATTCTTTTTCATTGAAAGCAATTGTTAATCTGATATTGTGAAAACTGACCGATTTGTCACTTTGTAAGCAACAGATCATTCCTCGGTCAGTAATCTTCACTACTACGCCAGAGTTAGCAGACGTATTCGACAAATTGATTTAGATAATGAAAACGTTAAGTTTTAAAACTGCAATATTCTGTCTTACAAGTTTGTTATTTGGTGTTCATTGTGAGGATGGGTGGGCGCTAGTCGGTAGTCCGCTTTTACACGCACATCCGTGTAACAATGTTACGGACATAATAATATCTTTCGAACCGGGTAGACCTCCGGGCGAAGAGAACCAGTACAGTGTGTTTATCAATAAAAACTTTCCGAGGTACACAAAAATTATATTGAAATTTGACACCGAAGCTGTTGTTACACTTGTAAGTATGTCATCATCTTCATCATCATCATCGCCACCTTCACCATCACCGTCAACATAATCATCAGCGTCGTCGTCATCGCCATCATCATCATCATCATCGTCAGCGTTAGTCAGTCCACTGTTGGACCTTTCTCCAACAGGATATATGTGAGGGGATAAATAAAGTTGGGAGACCTGATAGAGATGTATGAAGTATTGTGACGCTACATAGGGAAAAGGGCAACTTGATGATGACCTAATTAATAAAATTCTAATGATCTATTTATTTGTTAACTATTAACTGAATATTAATTATACTAATTCCTATTATAAGTTAGCATATAGATAAAATATGTCATAAGGAAAATAACCTTATACAGGAAAACTTATCTATATAGGAATAATGGACATTGCACTCATCAGTAAGGGGTTTTTGCGACTTAGAAATCTTCACTAAGCAACACTCATAGTGACCAATTGGTGACCATATTAAAGCAGTTTAATATTGTTATTTTTTTTTTTTTACAAAACTGTCATCACTTGTAAGAGAAAATGTAACTTAATATTGTGTCCAACATTCTAATAATAAATTTTATCTTAATTTTCAGCCGGAATCAGCGAAAGCTAGAATAACTGTGCAAAATGACAATGAGTTTTTCATACATTTTTTCGATAATGCAGAAACCATCGGGTTCACGGTGAGAGGTCCGGTCACAGGGACTGTGCCGTACTTTGACAGCTTAAATATTAATACTGTCGAATACTGTAAGTCACCAAATAAGGTAAGATATCAAGGTAAACATAAATATCAGAAGCTGAAGGCGAATGATCGCATATTGTAGGAAGCACAGGGAGATACCTATATCCGACAGTAAGCACGCGAAGGCTCATGATGCTCAAGAAAAATCCCAACAGTACTATCAGCGGGAACTACTTCCTAGTTCATACCATCAGCATTAACTCCAGGACCAGCGCAATACCAGGACCGCACAGAACGCCAACGCTGGGCGAAGTAACTGTGCATTTCGTCTGATAAATTTGGGTACCCAATATCTATTTTCTTTCCCCTATTTTTTAAAGCAAGCGTTGAATAGGGGAAGTCGACTTGGCTTCTATTGTTACACACCCTATTTTCTGTTTTTGAAATTGGAAACTAATCTGCTACAATCTAAGTTATTGCAGATGTGTATGGGAACCTGTAACTTACTTATATTAGATGCCCACATGTTTATTTTATCATAATAAATATATTGACTGTTTCAGGGTTACCTAGATAATTTTATCTATGGTACAAAAGTGTCCGCTGAAAGTCACTTGAAAGTACCCGACGGATCTTGTGGTCGTAGGAAAGTTGTTCACACGGAACTTATCGTGAATGGTGCGGACACGAAGCCCGGTGACTGGCCGTGGCACGCCGCGATATATAGAGTTAAAAGAGACACTATTAAATACATATGTGGTGGAACTGTTTTATCAAAAATTTTCGTACTTACAGGTAACAATTTTATATCCATTTATACTCTTGGATTATTTTTACTGGGGTTAACAGATGTATCCTTTCTTCTTCGTCTTGTAAGAACTTCCATCTCTATAGTGAACCCTTTGATGAAATCGAACCTTCTTTTTTATGTCTAAGTATTTCTACAATTGATATTCAAAGATATGTTCACATATATGGATCTCACCTCTCGGTCATCATCTTCACGGGGGCAGCATGGTTCACTATGTCCTAATCAACCCTAATAGGGGGGGGGGGGGCCGAATGTTGGGGCCCTCAGTGAGGTCGTATAGTGATGTAAAGCATATGTTCAAATTATTTATAAAAACAAAATCTCCTTTTACGTGCCTTGTCCAAGAACAAGCGAAGGAGGCAGCTTGTTAATTTTAGTAATATTAAAGAATCCGGCTTAAATTGTATGTTTTAAATAACAAAAATTAGATAAAATGCAGTAATATTTGAAGATACGATAAATCAATCGTAAAACGAATTGGATAACTTGTTTTTCTAGTATCTTGTTCTATCAAACAGTTCATAATAAACTAATGAATATCATTTTTTTTTCAGCTGCGCATTGCACGTCGGTTAGAGGTCGACCGGTCGTGCCGGAGACTCTAATCGTTTTCTTAGGTAAATATAACATTGCCGGCGGAGACTTGGAAGTTCAAGAAAAAACTGTACGTATGCCTAAACTATATAAATAAAAGTCAATGTATATCTTTTCTCTATGTGCTAATAAACCAAAAGATAAAAACGAAACTTTAGTAGGATGTGCTAAAAATGAAGAATCATTTTTTAAGATGTTAGTATATACAGAGGTTAATTGATTCAAACAATACTTTTCCCAGGTTCAAGAAATAATAGTTCACGATAGTTTCAATGCGAACCAATTGGACAACGATATATCCTTACTAAAGCTGAACTCTGAAATATTATTTACTGATTACGTGCAACCAGCTTGCCTATGGTTCCCCACAGCGGTTGAGAAACTACCCAACAGAGAAAATATAGTGGGCACAGTAAGTACACGTGACATTTTCTTTCCAGCTAAACTAGTAAGACTAGTTGAAATAAAGAATTTACTATCGCTGAACACATCTACAAAGTAAAGAAACTTTAATAGACAGAAAGGAGGACCTATAAACTATAGATAGTATAAAATGCAATTTTATTTCCCTATCCCTTACCACGCCAAGTGATATGCTGCACTAAAATATGGTCTCCTAGAATTTTTTAATTGAAGAGTCTCGCTTTTGGTGATTGTCATTTTTTAATTCACAGGTTATAGGGTGGGGATTCGATCAAAACAATGAACTATCAAATCAACTTCGCCAGGCGACGATGCCTAAAATATCTGACTCCAATTGTATCAAGAAGAACCCACTTTTCTATTCGAAAGTGTTGAACGACAAAAAATTCTGCGCCGGTCTTGATAATGGTGAGTGAGACTGTCGTAAATTGCATTCAGTTGTCCTTTACTATTCGAAGCGATAACATTTCGTTAACCTTAGACTGAGAGAGATGATATGCAATACATGTTACTTAATTACTCATAACAAAGTAATATAAATATAAACTCTAATTAATACTAACAAGAACAAAGATAACATACGGCGTGCGTTGCAATGAGAAAGACAATGTCAAAGGTCTGAGTGCTCAGGATACTCAATCAAGATTTCCTTGAGTTTATTGGAGTAGGGAAATCCTGGAATGGACACCACTGATAAAGACACTCCTGTTGAGACACCTTCCCTCCAGGTGGAGCGACGACTTAGTGCGATCAGCGGGATGTCGTTGGATGCGGCAAGTAGAGTGGTGAAGACATTGATGAAGGGCTTTGTCTAGTAGTGGACAGACAAAGGCTGATGATTAAATTATCTTCTGTTTTTATCCAAGTCTATGCTGAGTCTGTGTAACATGATTTCTTACTAACCTACAGTCATTTTAATCGAAACTACCGTCTTGAAATTCAAAGTTCTATTGACCAAAGCCATTCTCTTCAGTAAATAACAGTCTCTTCTTTTGTTTCATCTTGCTGACGAATCGATGTATGTCATTCCAGGAACATCAGCGTGTAATGGCGATAGTGGCGGTGGCTTCCACGTGTTCGTACCCGACGTGACGGGCAGTGACTTGGCCAACGCGACTGGCGCTTGGTATTTATACGGCATCGTATCTTTAAGCTTGTCCAGGAGAGACATGCCCGTCTGCGACCCAGATCACTACGTGGTCTTTACCAAGATCGCGGAGTATCGAGGTTGGATACAAAAGTATGTGAAATAAATTCATTGCTTTATAATCGATTAACTCAAAGCATTTGTGGTTTTCATGGTAAATAAATGAAAAAAAAAACATTATTTTAATTTTGGATTTTACTTATTTTCTATTTTTTCTTAAAATTGTATCCAGCCTGTATTCATTGCGTATTATTCCTTTATAACCTCTTCAATATTCAGCAATCCGGAATTATGTTAGGAAAAGTGGCAACCCTATCTAAGGATGTTTACATTACTGCCTATAGGTGACAAAATTTTCATGAACGCATACGATGTTTGCCCTTTCAAGGTCATAAAAATGTACACGTGATAAACTTAAGACTGTATAAGATGCCTTATTCATTTTTCTTCATAAATTTAACGGCAGATTTTGTTCATTTTCTAATATTTATTTTACAACTAAAACTAAACTCTAGGCTTGTGCTAGCATGTGGTCCACGACAATAGTCGAATGACGGGATTCGAAGTCCACACCACGTAGTCAGAAATCTCTACCCTTAACCACTAGGCTATTATAGATTAATTGTAACAAATGTAGCGACTGTGTGATGAAGAATCAACATTTTCCTGTCACCCTCCATGTATCGCACAAGTCACTTTCATTCGAAAATTGGCGAAATACCAAACGCTATCAGAATGAAGCAATCCCGCGCCCCGTCGCCCGGAAAATTGGAAAACTTTTAACTCTTCTGTCAAAATTGACATGAATTTAGTGAAGTTTAAAAGACTCTATGCCAATTTAATTATTCCACAACGTTATTTCATCGAATTATATTTGGAAACGACTTTTCACTGCCGGAAAACCTGTACGGATGTAGTGAGAAATTATTTTCCTTCGGGTAAACTCTGATCTCTATCGGAACACGATGACACCCGAACTGTCAATGAATGATCGTATTAAATGAGTGACATTTTCTTTTCATTAATGTGATTAATATGGAACTTTATTGTTTAGTGTCAAATTTCAAAATAAACAATGTCATTCTCTAGCTCACTGAAGCTTTTTGAGAGAGCACGATAAATACGATTTTTTCCGAATAATTACGAAGGCAAATCGATTCTCACTATATCTGTACATTGTCAAGTATACATTTTTTAAACAATAACTATCACTTAATGACACCTTTAGTGTAATCCTAACGACTCTGAGTGTGGTAGTAAGTCAGTTGATTGTCTTTTGTTCATTGCACGGTATCAAATATTTGCAAGATTATAGCATTGACTTGCGGGGAGCGGTGTAATAGCATTCTCCATTCGTATGCAAATCAAACCCACTATACGCGGTGTGACAGAACCATTAAGTGGATTACAGACCGTTGTTGAGGTCATTTCATTCCGCACGATGTGACCACGGTTGGAATTTCAAAGAACCTAATTATTCTTTTCAAGTTTTATCGTAGTAGGGCCATGTTACACGAAGAGATGAGCACATAAACAAGACGATGATGAGATTGAATGTGGTTTGCTACAGAGGTAGAGGAAGACCGAAATGTTGTACTAAATTATGTGGATCGTGTGAAAGGGGATATGCGTAAGAAGGGTGAATTCAAATATCATGGCTGACGGAGATGTATAGAAGAGTACATACTGTGCTGACCCATTCATAGGGAGGGCTGGATTGATTATGAAACTGTATACAATTTCATCTTATTAAAGGTCACTGTTAAAACATTGCAATGTAACTTCTAAGCTTATACAAACACTACTTGATTGCTGAATTATTGAACAATTTAAGAAATGAAAAAATTACACGCTACTTTAAATAATTAGAACGAAGTAGTGTCCTTCAAGAAGCGAGCGTAACTAGCTCTTTCGAAGGTCACTAACGCAACTGTAGCTCTTCTCGTACTGCAGATGTCTGAACATCGGAAACAAAACAGCATCGCGATAAACTTAATTCCCGATCGTTCCTCTCCGTAATTAACGTGCAGCTTTATGAATAAATTAGAAACAAAAATAAACTAAGTCTTAATTAATTACAGCCTTGAGAAGATAACATGAATATTCAAAGGGTATTTAATAATAATTAATACTAAAACTTTACACTTGATCTCAGTCCGACAGTCAATTCTCTCCGCGTCTAATGGCCTCTCCTCGTTTGTTTTGAAACCATTGTCTAAAAACTTAAATTAATTTAACTTAATTATTCTCGAGTTATATATATATAATTCTAAGTTATAAATAAGCAATTAGTAGCTTTACTTAAAATATACCTCACTAGCTGTCGCCCGCGACTCCGTCAACGCGGATACAACAAAACTTTATTGGTATGTTAGTTTTCCTGTACCGAGGACTCTTCAGGCCAGTCGCACGCCGTGTGACCGGACCTATAAGACTGAGTTCGCATTCGCAAGTTACCTCTGATCTCGTTCTTGAAGATAACGAGGTTCGCCATTGATGGATAAGTCATGTAGGCCATCATTCATTCTACGTCTACGCTAAATTATTTAAGCTAAATATTAATCTGGTGAAATGTTTTATAGATTCGTAGTAAGAGGCTGTTCTTTTTTTTATTAAAGATTTTTTTCCGTACTCTTTTTTTTTGCGTTGCAATTTTTCTTTATATATTTGCTTTGTTCTTCCCGAGTTCCTTTTTCCCCTTTCAATGTTGGATTTTCGCGATATAAGGGGCTGTACAAGTATTACGTAAGCACTGTATAGGGACGGGGGGCTCTGTGCTTTGCTTATTTTTGATGACATAGGTTTGGGGGGTCATTGGTCTAGATGGTGATTACGTCAGCAGTAGTTTTTACTTTTTTACACATATCGCAACCTGGACATATTCTATGCTTGGAAATTAACGAAAGCGAATTATAACTGCTGCTCATGAATAATTAACGAAAATAGAATACATTAGTACAACAATTCATGTACTATTGTTTACGTCAGCATGGGAGGGGTTACAGCTTTTCTTGGTTTTGCTGATCAAGGGGTAGGAGGTGAAGTACTTTAATTGCCCCAAACTGACATCCATCTAAAATTTTGCAATTGTAATATTAGTACGTTAATTCTTCCATAGTAAACCGACATCTGAACTTAAATAAAGGATTGTTGGTATTCTTAGAGCGACAAAGTTCTACAATCCAGTAATCCGATTTACTCATACGACCGTTTCACACTACGTGCCCGTTTTACATACGAATGGTAGGCACGAATAGTTGCACGCTGAGGCAACTTGGTCGGCACTTACTTACTTGTTGTTCCGTTTGAGTTTGTACAAATTAAGTTCAATATAACGTATTGAATATAACCTACAAATAGAGCCTTATGTTAATAGATATTATCAAGTACGGGACAGGGCAGGAAGGCAATACAGCTGTCAAACAAAGGTTGACGATAATGATCTGTTCGTTAACAGAATGCTCTATGGTGGCATGATTGTATGTCGTTACGTATGTCCGGAAGAGATAAACAGATCTGACTAAAATTTATCAAGGATGTAGATCCTAGTCTAAAGAACAGAGACTACTAAGATTTTTTTAAAATTCCGCTCGAATTCACAGATATGTAAAAGACAGCTAGTATCTATGAATATTGAAGCGCTAATAGCCTAACGGATAAGCCTACAGACTACCGTTTTAACGGTCACGGGTTCGAATACCACTCAACATAAAACGTACAGTCTTGTTATGTCTAGGTTAGGTTTATTTGCAATAAAAGAGTAAAGAGTTACTGATTTTAGTATCGTACGAATTACAATTTCAACAAGAAACATAATTTTCACTTGAATAACAAATCTTGTTAGACAAAAAAACCTTTTTACAAATACACAAACTGCACGAGCGTTTGTTTTCAATTTGCAAGAGCGATCGCGCTCTCCGATTACAGCCGACGTAACCGCTGGAACACATTTAAATAAAATCGTTCTAAATTTGAAAATAAGAGAAAAATAACATCGAAAGAGGTTGTATTAAGCAACAATCTCATCATCAGCTCGTTACACGTCCCCATCGAGGGCTCAGAGCCTACCTTATTATTAGGGGTGACTAGGCCATAGTCAACCACGCCTTTAAATTACTTAAAATCACATTCATTTTTAATAACATCAGCAGTTTTTTGTTAAGACGCCAATATTTTCTTTATAACCAACGCAAATGTTCATGAAATATGAAATATTTTTTGATATAACATATACACACGACAATTTATTTTATGTATAGATAAATATAGAACAGATTTCAATATGAATAAAAAAAAAGAATATTTTTAAATATAAAACTTTGTTTAAATTGAAGTAATTAATAATTAGCGAGTTGTTGAAAAAAAATGGGAACATTTTATTATACTTGTACAAGATATTTTTTTTAATTTCATTCGTAATTGAAATTATAATTACTACTCATAATTAAGACAACTAATTAAGTTAATAACAAAAAATGAATTTCTTTCATACTTCATATAATCTATATTTCCTGGTAACAGACGTGAGCAAAATCACTTCTCATTGCGGTAGAAAAAGGCCATAAAACTTAGACTATTGTCTTCTCTGTCTTATTATAGGGAATGAAAGAAACATCTATATATGACAAGGGAATGTTCAATTCTACAAGTAGACTAGCGAACTATGTCTTTATACAATATTAATTAGACTCGAACTCCTAAAGGTTCTTTACAAAGACTAATGAAAGCACTTCCACTTTACTTCACACAATTCTGTCAGAGTCCTTTCACATGAAGGCAACGGAATGTAAGGTACGACAGAGCAGTATCGGAGCATTGTATGCTATGTCTTTGGTACCTCCAGTGACAAAAATCTCGTAATATCGACCCTATAACTACTGTTATATTTGAATCTAATTGATTTTACTAACTTCTCTCCTATAGAGGGCGCGCACGGACATGGTTTTGTGGTCAGAACAATACCATATAGCCACGGCGCAGTTGTTGAAGTTAACCGAATCAAACAAAACCCATACGTTCAAGATCCCCGCTACCCATACATACTACCCATGTATTTTTATTTTCGAATTCCAAATGTATTTAAAGACGTGATATATTTTATAGATTTATTTGTCACTCCCACTGCTTCGACCTCTCTGTGGCAACTGCCGTCAT
>JAODUI010016963.1:0-15103 GCA_027563995.1 Papilio gigon | reverse complement strand
AATGTGCAGTTTACATTTTCAACTCTTATGTTTTCACAGCAACATTCTATCACGTACGTTGTTTTACTTATACTATTGACACAGTAATTTTAATGAGACCGTACTGTAGTATAACTCCCCGGCTGAAACGCTACAATAAGTACTTCTTTTAATACTTTTTTTTAACAAATAGAAAGGATATCACTTTTTATCCAATATCAACAGACTAATTGGCAATTCGGGGAGATTCAATTTGTGTTGGATAAAAATTAAATTCGATTCAAGTAAAGGCGTCGTAACACGGCCGAGCCGGCACCGTCGGGGCCGCATGTGTTTGTGTACTTTATTAAAAACGCCCGCGCCGCCGCCGCCGCCGCCGCTGCCGCCGCACCTGCGGCGTTATCTTGCTCTATTGAATATTAAACAACGTGCTGTCTCTACATTACATTAAGTGGAATTATTAATAGTAATTTAATAAACGTGATAATAATGGAGATAGCGGATATTACGTTGGCAAGTTGCTTACTTTACATGCTTCTGACGCGGTAAGTTTTCAAAATAAAATTTGACTATTTATAACATAAAAAAATTATATCGTATTTTGCGTACGTGGTGTATGCAAAGATTATAATAAAAATCTGATTTTTAAAACTTATTCCCGTTCACAAGTTCGCGTTTGTTCTGTGTAATCTCCGATATGGTTGAACACATTTTGACGAGACTTTCACTTCAAGGTAGAGATGTATGCCGGAGTAAGATTGGCTATTTTTTTAATTTACTCACTAACGAAGTCACGAGCAAGAACTAGTAAACAACTTAGTTTAAATTTTCATTTAAATACTAAGTTTAAAGTTTATATAAATAAACATTGATTGAAAAAATTCGATCAGTTTGTAAACGAAGATTTTTCCCATTAAAACTCTCCATAACGTATCATTATTACTGAATAATTTCGTGTGCTCGCTGTCCACATTTTTTAGAAAAGGAAATGGTCATGACCGACATGATTTATGTACTGTCATTTGTTTTAATCGTACCTGTGAACAAAATACGTGAACAATACGAGAAAAAAAAGCAACACGAGCCACGACCGTGTCGTATTCTATAATAAAATATCAAATTCTAGTTGTTGCGGTATGTAAAACACAAAATTATTTAAAAATTAAAAGTAGCCTATGCGATATTACATATCTCTATTCCCAATCTCATTTAGATTCATTTAGTTTAACATAAATAACACGATGTAAATCGCCATATGAAACCTTACGTAAAACATTTTCAACATTGCGTTAAAAAACGGATTATCATTATAAAACTGTGGCAACATCGGATACAAAACTTTCTACGATGTGGACCATTACGTAATGATTAAGCCTTAAATCTCGTCGGTAGGGGGCGCGTTGCAACATGCCGTCACAAAGGCTTTGCTGATCGGCGGTAAAGCTGCCGTTGTTTTATTTAAACCGATCACGTGATCGTCCGTAACGAGCTCGACACACAAATCAAGCCGATTTATACCGTTCACAAAATGCAACAACGATAACTATGAGAAGAATTACTGTAAAGTTTCCAAAATGCTTACTATATACCGAGACTTTTTACAATAGCTCAATGGCGCCCTCTATTAGTGCCAAAAAAGTGTCACAAGATTAAATGATATCTTGTCACTTGCATCGTTTTCCGCCTGAGAAGATTTTCCATATTTTCTGATATATCTTACCACGTTAATAACGTCCCTTTCACTGGGCTCGTTCAGGTTATTCCACTTTAATAAGTTGACAACAAATAAGTTGACAGTTGAACTAATTAAAAATCAAGATGTTCTGACTTTACACACACATCAAAATCGAGGTTATCCTACAAATTCCCGAGAAAAACTTAGAAATAGACGTAGGCCGACTGCTAGTCATAAAGTGAATGGGCCATAGACACAGTAATGAAGCCACAATGCTTTTAAGAAAGTGAGGCCACTGGACGATAGTAAAAAGCAATAAACCTTGTACCACTGATTAACTTTTTTTTCGTATACACACAATTAAAAGCTGCATTCTATTAGTTATGCGCTGTCGCCTTAATGTGTACAAAACTATCAAATGAACACGACGAGATTCCTTGATTGTACCTATTCATCCGTTATTTTGCTTTGACAATAAACTTATACCAACGCTAAGGTGTTTTCACATTTTAACGTCTGAAATCTCTTTACTCGAATTTTGAATTTAGAAAAAAAAGTAATTCTCATAAGCTATTTAAATTAGTTGTAATAAAAAATATAAATTAAAAAATGTCATTGACAATTTAACGGAATTTGCCGGAACTATAACTAAAGGCTTTTGATATAACGATATAACTAATATTTTGCCAGAGTTACGCAATGTACTGTCGAATAAAGCTTACCAACAAAACCAACTCGTACACCTGTTTTAAATATTACCTTTATGTGCAAACCTAACCGGAACGCACAGTGGACTCTGCGGGCTCAAGAAACTTTGACATCATAACAAAGTTAGCGATCGGAATCTGGACCTCTATGCCTGGCCAAATAGAGAGGTGACTGTCTACAAAGCTTCAAACCCTTTTCCACCGCGAGAAACTTCGCAACTATCTCTACGAACAATGTACGTAGTATTTCACTTTGGCTATTGCAGAACTACTGGTAGCTCGTGTCGTCGCGCCAGTGGAAGAGAAGTGTCAGATATAACAGACAGTCGCAAACACTCCACAGCGCACAAACTAGACGGCATGGAGTGCACCTTTGTTGTCGACGGTGGCCTTTGTGACGTCACGTAAAACGAGACCTCTTACAGCTCTCTGTGGCTTTGTATCCTTTATTGGTCGGAATGATAGTTTATCGTTCAGTTTAACGGAATTTAATATGAACTGTTCACTTTAGAATATTGACATTAATAGTAACTTGAGTTGTTCCGCAGCAGAAATCGACACTTCTTAGTCTTCGATCGAACTCTCCTTGCTCATTCCTTATTAAACAACGTCACCTATCCCACAATATATGTTTTCGTAGGCTTAAATATGCAATTCAATTTGCCACTGAACGAAGTATTTTAGTTTCAAGTAATTTGAATTTAAAATTTAATTCACTTACAATGAAAGTGTGGTTACCGTTGCAGACAATGTATTATGCATGTACATTTTATAAAAATTATTTTATTAATATTTAAAAAAAGCAATTGAATTGAAACTGAATTGTAATAATATAAAAGCGAAAATTTCAAAGGGATGGATGTTTATTAGCAGGTAAATACAAAACGGCGGATCTGGATGACAATTACTGAAGAGCTGTCTCACCGTATACAGTGCATAGACTACTTACGGAGTTTTTTTTTTGTTAATACTCATACTGATAAACACTAATTCTAGTATTACTGTCAATGACTTTATAGAAGATGATCTGTTACATATGTTTAGTGTGCGAGAAAATTAACTGGCCCGGTAACACAAGAATTGTTGACATGTTAACCCGGTTAATTCTATTAGAAACTATTTAAAACCTGTTTAAGCATAAAAATTATATAAATCACACGAAAGCTACCGTCCTATAAGGACCTTACCGAAGTTTTGGACATTGATAAGGCGACGTTAGCTATGGTTACAGCTGCACTTGTGGCCACCGGGTCAAATAATTTTATCGGTCTATAGCCATATTTAGATTAGTGTCTACAACATCTGCCGACTAGAGGCAGTTACTGTGCGGTGTCTGAACAGCGAACACGCATTGTTGACGAAAAAAATTCTTATTTTAAAATTTTAAATATTTTGTCATCCATTTTTGGATTAAAACGTGTTTAATTTATAAATAAATTAGTAAGTACATTTATATTATTAATCTATATTTCATATATCGAATTATATCGTTATTTTATTTGACTAATTAATCCTCCTATGGTTAATACTAGCTGTTTCCATGCGACTTCACTTTAAGGAACTCTCCCATAACAGTTTTTTCCTATTTACCCACCACCTATATATGATAGCTTGATAAAATGTATCCTAAAACCTGTGGTAAGAGTAGGGCTTTATTCTATAGAAATAATTATTCAAATCAATGCCTTGGTTACTGAGATCATAATATAATAAAGTTAAAAACATCATAACAAACCATTTAAATAACATTTACTATTTTCCACTGGACCGGTCGCTAAGTGGAAGCAGACACTAATAGTAAATAGGTTTTGACAATCATTCTGCTATTTACACTCGACTATATTTTATCATACTTTTATTAGCAGAGCTCATTTGACCTAAAATCAACTAAGCCATTTCTGTTTATCAGTTTGTTTACAGCTTAATAGATTAATTATAATGGTAATAAAAAAACTGTTTGACATTTAAACAAATAATAAAATTGGAGTGTCTGTATGTCACAAAAAAAACATGTATTTGAAATGCTTATCGACAAAGTGATCTATTAAATTATTGCTCGTTGTTTTTTTCTTTATTCTTGAAGAGGTTGCGAGCAAGCGATAGAAAATATGACTATATCCTCAGCTGTAATGACATTTCTCACTCATTCTTTAATTGATTTGGTATTTTTGTGTAAAATAATAGATATTCGAAAAGCAAAAACTCTGTACTTCCTTTTAAGGGAATTGCGCAGACGCATATGTGAAATTTTACATAGTTAATGTTTATATGAAGCACAAAGCCGTTTTTATTGTAATAAAAAAATGATTATGAATTATGGTATAAATTCGACCAACGAGCGCCCCCTAGTGTCATTTATAAACTAAATTATAACAATACTGGCAATCGCACGTAACCCTCGAAACAAGAAAAGGTAGTCTATGTCACTTACTAGACAATGTTTCACATTTGTACCAAATTTCATCTAAACCTTAACCCGTTGTGTAGATACTTGACAAACATGGAATCTTCCGCATTTATATTAGTACGTTTTAAATGTGTTCATTTTCGCAATGACGAGGCAATTACAATGTCTTTTGCGTACTATTAAAGATGCAAGTACTCTCAATTCGAGGGCCTCTTATCTGAGTGTAATTACTTGACAGGAGTAAATAAATGAGCATAACAAGTTAATTATAGTAAATATATTAATATGTGGATATATAGAACACTAATGTACTAAATAAATAATTTGCTGGCGACTTCGTCTGCGCGAAATTAAAAAAAAAAACATAGATTTCGCCCGATGGAACTTTTGTTAACTTTTATGGATTAATCTCATGTTTACTTCACAGACAATGGTTACAAAGGGAGAACGTCATTCAAATCCCCAAGAGTACGAGCGCTGGGAGGCAGATGGCGCCACCTGGGTGGTGCAGGATCTCCCGCCAGAAGACGACAAGGAATTTATAGATATACTAGTAGACCATCTAAGCACGGACGAAGTTCTCTGTTCGGTTACAAGTAAGTCTTTTTTTTATCTGATTGGGAATCCGGTTATAACGACGACACGACGATTAAGTTAGTTAACTTATTCCAATGCAAAGCCTAGATTTACGAGAAGCTTAATTTTTAAAGCATATCTTATTTTACACATACCGCGTTTTGTTTCTTCGATACTCGCAGACTCTTCAATAAATAAAGTATTTGAAACGTGTTAAAAAACAATGTAATGGCATCGTATAATAAACCGTTTAAATTTAATAAAGATACTTTTATAAACACAAATAGGAATTTGTAGTATTTTTTTAAATCGAAAAAAAGGTACCATTATAGTGGTTATAGTGAGTCATCTCGTCTCATTTTAACGCAAGATAATTATTATAAGTACAGGAAATTATAAATTACAGACAATTAAATATAAGAGGTTTATAAATCCGTCACATCCTACTTCTTATTATTTTTTGTTTGTTTATAATATTACGTAATATTCCATTGTCAGAATTATTTCAAATTATAAGTAGTTTAAAAATAAATTACTCATTTTTTTTACTGACGAATTTCCACCGCTGACACGCATCTGCGAAATATATCTATAGCTGTGTTTTTTTTTACAGAACAAGATGCTTTGTTTAGTACAATTCAATAGATATGAGAAATAATTTATGGCTATAAATAGATTTTGGAACATGTGTTATTAAATATAGGATAACATGTTTGTTTGTAATCAGTGTTAAGCCTTATGAAGGTAAAATTGTTTCTTAATTTTAATTGAATTCAAATGTCAGTGTTTTTTCCCCGCTGGAGCCTACCAGAGTTAGGAGTTACTAAGGCTAATCACACTAGCCTTGCGACTTGGTCGACTTTAAACATATCTGTGAATTACTTCGCAATTGTATGCAGGTTACATCACGCTGTTACCCTTCGCCGTAAGAATTACATTTTACATACACACTACATTGTATAACGAAGACAAAAATACTAATTAGCTTGAAGAAACTGGCGCTCGTTTGCATTAAAATACGTTCGGAGAATATATGACGCTTAACGTACCCATTTTTTTTATTCTGAGTCTGTACGTTATGGTTTGTGTATAAAATGAATAATTATCATAAATCAATCATTACAATTGTACGGCAAGTTTTGAAAAACGATTTTAAATTTTAAAAACAATAACGTATTGTTTGGTTCTTAAAATAGGTAAGAAGTAAAGATCAAAATACGAAGCCTTTGAGATATTTTATATATCAACATGAGGGGTACAAAAACTGTCAACAAAAAATTACAACTAAAATCTCTTACCACATTTTTATTAATGTTGTTACGTTTAATTAAGGCTATATCTCCACGAACTAGACCTTCAAAACAGGTTTAACGCTGAGAATGTATTTCGCTTTCAAACGTTAACTGGGACAAGGCCACTCATAGTCATTTAAAGTTAAACCTCTGATTGCGGAATGTATACAGATAATATTTCCAGGATGTCACTTGTTAATTTTGTACTTTAAAATAGGTTTTTTACTTTTCTTTTAATTAAAAAAAATCATGACACTATTAAGAACCTTTGCTCTGGTGTTTATTCGGTATCGTGCATGTATCATTTTTTAAGTCATTAATGTTATTTTCTTGCTATCATTGTGATTATATCAAAAAACTAAACAATTTCTGTGTCATCTAAGTACTCAAAATATTGTCGGCAGATCTGTTTGAACATCCCGAAAGTGTTAAGGGTATCAGCGATTTCTGGCGGGTGTGTGTCGCTGAGAGGACGAGCATCGCTTGCTACAGAGAGGTCGCCGGCGCGCGGACCTTGGTCGGCGGGAACTGCTGTGTTATTGCAAAGAAAGATGATGAACTTACTATCGAGGTTATTATTCATTTATTCCTTGTAAAAGTTGCTACTGCCGGGACATACCCCGCACCCTTTTGAATCGATGCGGGATTTAAAACTACCCACATATTATTTATAGTACATTTATTAAAGATGCTTTGCAGATAGAAGGAGAGAAGTGGAAAACGGTATTCGAAGGTCTGAAGTACCCAGAGGACAAATGTAATCCATTTGATAATTTGGGTGAGGACGTGCTTCTGGTCGGCTATGGACTGGTCGTGCGGCGGGAGTACAGGGGCTCCAGGCTAGGCGCCCGGATACTGAACGCGAGGTGTGCCACCTAAAGATCGTTTAATAGATTTGTAATTAAACTAAGTAATCTATAAATTGTGATATGAAAGAATGAATCCTTTCTGTCATATAGTTAGAACGAAAATGAACACAGTTCCTTTAAAAAAAATACTTCCGTCGAAGTGCATTTAAATACAAACATGACTATAGGACACATGGATGTACCTACAATTATTGGTTTTGTTTCCCACTTGTTTAATTTAAAGGGTAGATTCGAACTTAGATTAGAACTACATTGTTTTGGTAGTTTACCTTATTGTAACGAAAAATAGTGTAATAAGATAGGGATGTCTTTTTTAATTCCATGGTTAACATACATTATTGTTATAGAGAGCCGCTTTGCAAACAAATGGGAGTGCGTGCGGCTACAACAGTGTTCACGGGCATATCGTCTCAGAAGCTAGCCGCGAGATGCGGGTACCGCACTATAATGGAAGTCTCGCTGCAAGAACTGGCCGCCGCTGGCCTTAAATATCCCAAAGATGACCAGAGATCTATCAAATTGATGGTCAAAAAATTCGAATAAGTTTATACACTGAAATACAAACTCAATGATTGTACAAAAAGGTTTTAATATATTTTTTTAATTAATTGTTTGAAATAAGAACGCGTTTTCTCTGTCCTGAACAAACCTCCGTAAAGCTAAGTTACTTGTTTTAAATGTTGTCTTCTTATCCATTACGCTAAAAATAAGCAGGCGATAGTATCTTATGTACGTCATTAAAATAAAAAATTACCTCGGATTGGATACCATTGTTTATATCTTATTATTATTAATGCGAAAGTGTAAATGGCTGAATGCTAACTGCAAAAATAAATGGATGAAATTCGACACAAACAGATTATTGTACATATGTATTTAGTGCATATGACATTAAGTTTTTTGTTATTTCGTTTAATATCTTATTTATTATAAAATAAAACACTGTTAGATAATTTGCAACAACATTTATCAACGTTGTATAGGAAATCAAAACTGATGAATCAGCTGTTACAAATATTTGACATACTTAATAAAAATAAGACATACAATAGGCCGGAGTACGAAAGTCATAATTATATGAAAAATATAAAAATTCCAGTAACGCATTGACACCGAAATCTAGACATATGTAGAAGAGATAAGTAAAAGAAATTGTGAGGAAATAAAATTTTACGGTAATATCTAACAACATCAGGACGCCTGTTTAAAAAGTATTTGAAAATATTGTGTAAAAATATCTAACATATATTTATAGTATATAACTACGGCATATCGTTTCCTAGAAATCTTTTAAAACTGATCAAATCCAATAATCCTCAATGTCAACAAATATCATAGTTTTGTAACCTAAATAGATTATAGTTGACAGAGCCGGAGCACGTGAATGTTTTGTTGATTTAAATTTCCTAAGTTTTGTCATTTATAATACAATAATAACATTTGGAAAATTGCCTCTCGATTAAACGTCAAATACCAATTTGACACTCCACTAGCTATACATCTATGATCCGTCATTTGACATTGACATGTGTCAAATTGTCGAATGACAGCCGAGGTCATCTCACATGAAACATGCTATCACTTTCTCTATGTAACAATTAACTTTTATAGTATACATTTTTTATAATTTATAATTCAGCGCTAAAAATCAGTTACGACATTGTCTCTGATAACCCCATTTTAAATACACTGACGTACAAATAAGGGTCTAATTGTATTAGATCAAGAAATAAGTACAGTCACAAAAACAATAGTAAACATAATCATATTTCAACAAAATGTATTGTTATGTGCTTTTTTCATACAAATAACTATTTGTTTCCGTGCTGCATCCCTTATGAAATTAACGACTGAAAGTTTTTACAATTTACTCGCCCCCTAAGTTTAATAGCGTGAAAATATGTAACCTAAAACCTGTTTAAGTGTTGGGCTTGTTTGTACTTAAAGAATTATGCATATGTGTGCCGTGGCTACTGACTTCTTATATAACAAAGTTGACAATATTTACGCTGTGTTACACGTATAATTAAAATCTGTTAGCAACATATTATGTAAAACTATAGTCGGCGGGTCGGTCGGGTCGCGTCACAATATTCAATAATATAATAAATATAAATCTTTAGCTAACATAACGTCAAAACATCGATAATCTCTACTTTCAAAAGTATACCTTATTTGAAGCTACTTAGGTCTATATTCGGGTAGGCAGTGTTCTACAGGGTTGGGCGGTGTTTCATCGGTCAGGTAGGAGCTGAGCAGCACGGGCGGGCACACGGGCACGCGGCGCGCGCCCAGCCACGCCGCGTCTCGCGCGCTCAGCGGGTGCCGCTTCACGTCCGCGAAGCAAACGTTCACCTCCTCGTTCGTGTATGGCGGCCTGGGGGACACAATGGTAAATTTACAGCCAAAGACCAACTGGCGTCAAGTCACGATAAGTAACTTTCATACATCCTCCTATATACTAACTGATCATCGGGCGCCAAGCCATCGCCGGCCAGTATGAGTCTCGCCAGCAGCCGCCGCCGGGCGTCGGTGACATGCAGCAGCGCCACCACGCCGGCGAAGGGGCCGGGCCGGCCGGCCGCGCGGCGAGCTCGCCAGCGGTGCGCGGCCGCCGCCAAGGAGCGCTCCGCCTCGGACACGGCGGGTAAACAGCTGGCGAGCGGGTTGCCCCATTCGAACTCTTCCTCCTACATATATCGCACAATTACAGTGAGTGTCGCCGTGCCCCCTTCGTTGACACCGATCTTATCTCTTTCAAAACGAAAGAGACAACAATACGTGGACTCAAGACCTGCAGGAAGCGCCCGGCGGCGCGGCTGCGCGCCACGTAGGCGGGGTGCAGCACCCAGCGGCCGGCCGCCACGCAGCCCAGCATCTTCTCGCTGCGGCCGGGCGCCGCGCACAGCAGGTGCGTCGCCCGCGCGTCCATCTCGCTGCACTCGCTCACCTCGCCGCCCAAGTACTGGATCATTGCAGCTATCTCCTCGCGATTCTGGAATGTCGACAACTTCTTGCTTACCTTACTAAACTAATCAACCCAGTACACTGAGATATTTAAAGAATTTTTAAAATCAATTCGACCGGAAATATGAATTGTAGAATGGAAGATTCAAAATATTTAAAATCATATTTTTACGTCAATAGCAAAAAAGTGTACACATAAATAGTTCCTTACGTCAACGTTTGAAGAAAGCATGAACCGCTTGATGAGGGGCGTGTCGCACGTGGGCGCGAGCGGGGGCGTGGCGCCGTCGTCCCAGCCCACCGTGTTGGGCTGCGACAGCGGCTCCGGCTCCGCCTCCACCATACCTATGGCTGTTACAAACAAAATTAAAGTGACCAAAACTAATCCCATCCTCTCGCGTCATATATATTTATAAAATGGGAAGTATTGAGCAAAATGTAATTACGTGGAGTGACAGCGACGGAGTCTCTGGAGCGCTTGGGCTTCTGCGAGCTGCGGCTGTTGAGCGCGGCGGTCAAGCGCTGCAGCTGCGCGTCCACCGCGGCCGGCAGCGGCGTCTTGTTGCCGCTCGCAGCACTGTACTCGCTTTTCGCACACTCTTCGTTCTCCGCCGCACTGCTGCTGGCTGTCTAGATGGTTATTTGCGTTACAATTTTATAGAACAGAATCGATTAATAAATTAAAAGTAAGAATAGAAAGTTGTTACGAAAATTTAGTTATATATTAATAGTTTGAAGTTTTTAAAATATGTGTTAATTATTAATATCTACCTGTACCTAGTATTAATTATATACCTGATCGCTAAATAATTTTGGCATCTTCGGAGGCGGTGTTTCAGGTTCGTCCTACAAATAAATATTAAGTCATCATTAAGCGAATAATAAATAAATTTCGCGCGACCCGTGCGGATACTGGACAGACAGGTTGCGACATCGCCCGCGTGAAATTTAAAAAAAAACTCTGTAAATACCTATTCAAAGCCGTAATCTATCTCTGTGCAAAATGTCATCCAAAGCAGTTATGCTGTTTTGGAGTTACCTGATCATCAACATCTGATCATGAAACATCCATCTATCTAAACTTCAGTATTTTGATAATAAGTGCTAGTTACATGAAGCCTCAGTTTCCGCGGCGCGGCGGCGTGCTCGGCGGGCGGCGTGTCCGCCTGCGAGGTGAACTGCGCCAGGAAACGGTTGCGTATCTCCGACAGCGGCTGCAGATTTTACAGAATGACAAATATACAAACTTCAACGTTCATAACAATGTTTCATGGCGTAATACAAAATTACCGTAATAAAAAAACAACAACCGAACCGACAAAAACAAAGAAAAAAGTTCTATATTTTTTTTATATCGAGGAATAAACTTAGTTTTAATGAAGCGAATCTAAAGTAAACGTTTTTTAGTATAAATTATATTAAAAAAAGTAAATAATTATTAATATCAAAGTAAGACATTGATTTAACAAATAAGGCACCACAAAAAAATACAGTAGTACATACAGTATGTTCCTTCGCGGGTACGGGGGGCTTGGAGGGCAGGTCGTTGACCACCTTCCACAGCCGCTTGCGGGAGTCGGGCGACAGGCGGCCGGCGCCGGGCCGCAGCGCCGCGCCGAACGCGCTGTCGGGCGTCGCCGGGTTCTTCTCGACTGCTCGCGACGAACAAACGAAAACAACGTGAATGTCGCGTTACTACATGTTAATATTTTCTTACATAAAGTTATAAGCATAACCACTTAAAACTTTACTACATAACGGAACTTTATTGTTTAGTGTCAAATATCAACATGAATTCATTCTCTTAGAAGGGTACTGAAGTTGTTTGAGAGAGCAAGGTAAATACGAACTTTTCTGAAAAATTACGAAGGAAAATCTTTTCTCACTATATCTGTACGTAAGTCATACGTACAGGGATCAGTGGGCGTGCGTATGGGGTCGGAGGGCATCTGCCCGCAGCGCACGGCGCGCAGCCGGCGCCGCGTCGTGGGGCTCAGCGCCGCCAGGTTAGGCGACGACAGCGCGTCGTCCAGCGGCGGTGTGCGCACCGCGTCTTCTCCTGTAAAGTATTTATTGCATTTTGTAATACTCACAGAGTTGTTAAATGTTCACTTATGGCTACCCTTAGACTAGATTTCATAAATCTATACTAAGAGAAAGTTCTTAACGACTATGAGTACAGTAGCATACTAGTTGCTAATAAATATAAAAGTGACCAAGAACCAAAATTAGATATATTAGTGACGTCAGAGTACCTGGCCTCGCTTCGTCTCTTAGCTCCTGCAGTCGTTTTGGCGTCTCTTGAGAGTCGCAGCCGAGAAGACCTTGCCGCGCCATCGCTATGTACCGGGAGGCTGGTGACATCACGTCTCCGTCTGCTATAGAGAAAAAACTCTATGGTCACTGTATCACCACACCGCTTTAGTACATGATTGCCCAAGTGACTCAGCAGGGTCTACTTTTCGCTGTGAGCTCCTGTAACCTAAACATCGATCCAATATCATATGATAATTTTGCTTTATATTTTACAATTAGTTTCATACAAATTAATCTAGCTTTAGGCGTGTCATCTCTGCTGTGCAGCGAGTTCCTGCGGGGCACGTCGCAGCCGGCGGGCGGCAACATCTCGTTCTCCTTGTCTGTCCCCGCCCCCAACGCCATCTCCGCCTCTGGCTGATCTTTGACTGGGGACTGCTCCGGTGTGGGCGGAGCTAAAATAACATAAATAGTTTTATCGCAGCAATCAGTGTCGTTAATTGATCACTAAAGGTGAACCTTACATTAGATTTTAATATTAAAATATACCAACTTACACTACTTTTTTATTTGTGCCCATTCACATGAAACTTTTTCGACGAGCACTTTTAAAAAACTTTACACATTTTATAAGTTAATAGATAAGCTTGTTACGTTACGTCTAAGCTGTTGACGTGAAATGTGCGCTACGCAGTGCCCTTCTCGAGCATCTTTTTACGCAGTTCCGAGCCGATTAGATACTAGAAAGTGCTAAACACTATATACCTTTAGTGTCGCCCACTAGATAGGGCCGCTCGCTGACGCGACTGCCGGCCGCGGCGCAAGCCAGCAACCAGTGCGCGCTGACGGCGGGCAGCTGCCACTTGAGCGCGCCGGCGTACTTGTCGCCCGCCGCGCTCGGGCAGACCAGGTGCGTGGACGCCAGCGCGTTTGCAGTTGTGCGCCGGCAGAAGCGCAGCTGGGTACTGTATGTACGCGTAATTAGTTATTAAGGCTGTATTTATCATACTACGGGACCAATTATCGACTCTGAATGTGACAACTATAAACTAGTTTTATAGATCTTACGTATTGAGCACACAACATAATTAAAAATAGACATTATTTTTTTTTTTTATGTGACTCAAGTTAAAGACAAGCCACAAAGTCCGTAGTAGTATAGCCACTGCATCGCCAGTGTGATCTCTCTCGTATATCATAGCTTACGTAGCGCCGAGCAGTTTGGCGAGCTCGTCTAGGAAGGCACGTTCGACTCCGCTGTACGTGCTGAGGCTGGCCACGACGCCCGCCAGCGGCGCGTCGCCACGCCACGCTGCCACGCGCACCGGCCGGTGGTAGTACTGCACCGGCAACAGCTCTTGTTGGCACAGGCAGTCTTTCTGTAACAAACACACAATAAGACTGAAAATAGACCTGTTTTTGTAAAATTACAAAATTAGCAAAAAGTTGTTTAACAAGTCTTGGTAGCTTGTGGTCGTGTTTGGTCCTCACCACCCAGAATACGGTGACCGCTTCCGCAGTGGACGTCACGAGGTCGTCGGGGTCAAAGTCCAGTGGCACTAGCGCGTAGGCCGCGCCCGCGCCCGCCGCCAACAGCACGCCGCCCGCCGCCGACACCTCCGCGCACACCTCGCACACCGCCTCCTCGTCCAGTCCTTGCACTTCCAGCTTCACACCTGCACAGCAACTGATGTTAAGTGGTGATGTGGTCGAAAGAGTACATTTTTTATTTATCCACCTGCCGAGTAAGTAGCTAAGTGAGAAATTTCAAATAACTATATTTTACTCTTACTGATTTCTTACTGATCAATAATAATATGTGAAACAGACCACTGAATATCTGTTCCATTTCTTCAGTGGGATCCTCCGGCAGATCCTCGGTGACGTCAGGCATGCCGGGCTGCAAGGTCGCGTTGGACGCCGGCCTCTCTGGTGTCCTCTCTCTTACCGGTTCTGGCACATTTTCTATATTAAAATAGAATTAAATTATCTCATTAATATTGTTAACACGGAAATAGGAGTTTTGAATAAGCAGTCTTTGACTACGCGCTTATTAGTTATACCGCCATAGAATTGAAAAACAAAAAGGGGTTAATTTTTCACATCAGAGCCGTTCATTCGTTATTGAAGGCTACTAAAATTTCAAGCGACAAATCTATACTATAGATCGGATTAAGTGGCCAAGTAGCAGGAAAAGTAACGTACGGCTTAAGTAATGAGCTATCAATACTTGTAATCTAAGCCATTACGAAAAATTAAATATTAAACAGTTTAATATTTTTTAATAATAATTGAGAATGTGTAAAAATCGACCAAGAGCACTCAAGGCTTTTAAAAAACCGTTTAAAGTAAAAATTAAATAGCCTGCTTTTATC
>JAODUI010016962.1:0-15340 GCA_027563995.1 Papilio gigon | reverse complement strand
TTAAATTTCTTCGCTGATATTTGCAGGTTGCATCACGATGTTTTCCTTCACCGTAAGAGCGTCGAAAAATGTACGTATGTAATTCGGGAATTGGAAAAATATATTGGTACATGGCGGGGATCGAACCTGGACAATGTCTTGTACGGTCCGGACCGGTCAAGCGCCTAACAATTGTGCCACCGACGCTCTTGTTTTAGGTATTCCTAAATGAAAATTGTAAAAACAGACGTTTTGCTCAGCAAGAATACGACCAATACACAAAAGTAAGCGCTATCTATTTGATATTTGTTATCCGTGACACCTCCAACTATAATATAAACTTTAAAGTAAATAACACAAATTAAATTTCTCGAAATCTTTATTTACAAGTTCAATAATACTCTTCATAATAATTTATTATTATCCCTTAATATTTTAATAGTAATTATTGAATTTCTTATTAACCTAAATAATACCACATTGCATACATTTTAGTAACACGACTTACATTATTATAAAATAACTTAAATATGAAATAAACTAATACACGCATAAAGTTTCGATAGGATTAAAGTTACCATTAGAATTATTAGAAAAAGAAACAAAAACCTATGCCAACACCGACCACAATACTATGCATTTGCTTAGTTACATTATCCACCTAACCAAATTTAACACCCACTTTTTAATAAGAATGTCAAGATACAATTCTTTCTTTATCATAGTCACACAGAAATGATGTCAACACAATATGTGCATCCGCGCTCACCACATCATCGCGCTCACCACATCATCGCGCTCACCACGTCATCAACGGGTAAACATCGCAAAGTCACCGCGATCACCGCAAGTTTGGTAACATCCACAATAATGGAATGCAAATGACGTTTTAAAAACTCAACAAACAAATATAATTTAACTCAGTCCACAAACTACTTTGAAATTAACAAGTAAGATTTATCTCTGTACTCTACAGGAGGTTTTAATTTATTACAGATCATGATTATGTTGTTGCCTCAGTCTTATAATAACATTGTCTATTGTAGTAACGAAAGCGGGACATCCTGTAGTCTTCTTTACACATCTCCATCTAATTTTGATACCTTCATTCTGATGTACCGTGAATCTTTGCTCACCTATATCGAGACATCGCTTCCCGCCGCTGGTGAACCCGAAAAATGCTACAAATTAAGAGAATATTATTTGAATTGTTCCGTTGTTTTAAAAAGTCATTGACAAATAAAGATAGGTTTTGAAATGTGAGAAAAATAACTGATCCCTTATTCAATTTTTATTTCAGACAGAAAACTCTAAGCAAATAAAACAACAATGCAGTAAAATGAAAATTGAAGTGCTCCGACATGTTACGAATTCAATCCATCTTGACATGCTCCTTATAAAGTATAACACGTCTGTTGTCACTCGCTAGCTATATGGACTTCTTCGTTCCTTTGGAATTTTTAGCATACATTGTTACCATATTCGTAACATTCGCATCCAACAACACATTTCGAAGGCATCAACTAAACTACCGTCGCCTTCCACAGTCACAATTCTTGATATTTGAAGTTGCATGTACATTGTCTCAGTATTGACTCCTCGTATCAGGCCAGATAAATTTGATAAGCTTTAATAGCATATTTTTAACATGTCTTAGCGAAAGATAGATTTTAATGATTGTGTTTGTTGCCATATTTAACGATAATGTCATCAATAGTGGTGATGCTGGCGCGACAACCATAGCCTACTCTTACGCAAGCCCAGCCGCCCTTGGGTCCTTTGCTCTTACTCCTCTTGTTGAAGCGGTACTTCCCTATTTGGATGACCGGCCTCCCAAACCTGGATTTTGTAAATACTGGTTCATCATAACCTGAAACATGGAATTGTTAAATCTTCTGTGTAGAAGTTTTGAAATAAAGCTTAACAAATTTCTAGCAAATTCAAAGGTAAATTTTCCCGATCTAACCAACTTTCTATCCCATGCAACCCTCAGACAAGCAAGTCTACATCTACAACTCCCATTAAAAGTCCACTATTGCTAAGTTTTGTTGGCACGTCAGTTTTAATTTACAAAATTTGTAATGTTGGTGACTTTTTGTAAGAGTTTGGTTTAGATGAGTGGTCTTTACAACAACTTTAAATATATGAAAGAATAAAACAAGGAAATGGTGTCTAAGTGTATTGTCTACATTTTCTAGCTCACCACTCTGACCGGGCCAGATGAACTTGTGGGACTATACCAGTATAATTTATTGATGTCGTCCCTATTAATGATTGTGGTCGTTGTTATATTTAAAAATAACGTCATCAACAGTGGTGATGGTGGCGCGGCAGCCGACTGCTACTTTGACGCACGTCCAGCCACTCCTGGGCCCTTTGCTATCACTCCTCTTATTGAAGCGGTACTTCCCCATCTGTATGACCGGCTTCCCAAATCTGGATGTGGTATAAATTGGTTCCAAACCATCTGAAACATATGACATATATAAATTTATTTTGTTTGGATTTTAGAGAAACTTGAACTCTTAAAATCGTTAAATGGTCAGTAAAGGAGTAACTTAATTTTAATTTAGTCCGAGAAATCTACACCAAGTGCAGTATAAACAACCATTTAACGAATGTGACAGTTAATGACTGTTGCAATAAAGCGGTGTTTCTTTCTAATGGATATTTGCTTCAGTTTTCTGTTGAAATTAACATCACCTGATATAAACGTATAATTAATTTGACGTAGACCATTAATTTTATTAAATAACATAAATTCATGTAATTTACACACACAGTAAAACATTGGTTTGTGACTTATGACTAGATTTTTACAACGAATAGTGTGGAGTTTAACCGTTGTTGTCAATAGCCTAGGACCATGGTCCTAGTTCATCTCAGCTGGTCAATGATTATGACAGTTCTTGTATCTAACGATGTCGTTATCTAACGTGGTGATAGTGGCGCGGCAGTGGCGGTCCTTTTTGACACACACCCACTTAATGAGAGGTCCCTTGCTGTCGCTGCGTTTGTTGAAACGATAACCGTTCACCAGTAACAGAGGATTCCCAAATCGCGTCGTCAGGAATATCGGTTCCATATTACCTGTGGTATTAAACTTGTTACTTATAAATGTTTATTCTGGAAATAATTTGACCCATCCGACGTAAAATTACATCTCTTAGGACATTCCTATAAGATATGCAACTCTCTTCGTCGGATGATTGTATTATGTTTTTGATACTAAAATAGTGTCCAATAGCTTTCGGCAAAACTTGCCAAGCACTTCATATAACCCGTCTTATCATTCATAAATCTTATACTCTAGAGTTAAAGGCTTAAAGCCAATAAAAAAAATAATGCTGTATAAAAATAAACAAAAGAATGTAACTATCCCATGAACATATACATCGAAAAGATGTATTTTTGTGAATAAATGAAAGACCATTTTTAAGTTACCATAGTCTTCTTTTACTCCGATACTCCTAATTTATAATATACCATACTTACTACTTCGATATCACAAAATTACAATGTACACTATTACTAAAATGTTATTAACAAACTAGGTGTTGCTCGCGACTTCGTCAGCGAAGAAAAAAAAACATCGTAAGTTACTTCTGAATACATCAGCTATACTTATAATAAAAGTGCCGTCAAAATCGGTCCATCTTTACCAACCATCACATCTGGATTCACTCCCTTCTTATGCCATATGCGTCTTTCATACAATCCATCCATATTCACGTCTTCTTCTGCCTTAACATCTTCTTCTATCTTGATTGTGGCAATCTCATTACCTACTTCTTTATGTGATCCATAGAATGCGGAGAGATGATGATTACCAAGTAAAATTCCCCTCATTAATTATGATTATGACAATTCTTGGTTCGTATAATAACATTATCGTAGGTGACGATAGACACTTTGCATCCCTGTGGCGCCTTGTTACAAATCCAATAAGTTCTCAGTCCGCACGAGTGTTTACAGTTAAATCTATGTCCCAACATTTGCAGCAATGGTTTGCCGCGTTTCGTTCTCAACACGATCGGCTCTGAAAAACATTGATATCACACACTAAATATAATATTGTATCGATATCACATTCACGGCAAATGCAATAATATTTCTTAATATCTCGTCATAACTGTTATTGCCAAGCAAAACGAAAATATACGAGCTAGTTAAAACAAATTCGCTAGAAGACGCACTTGTAAGGTCATATATGTTACATCATTCCTGTCGCACGCAGTTTCTTTGCTCAAAAACCGTTTGGTTTAGACTTCTCACATGACACCCATGGCGATCGCTTAACGACTGTATTTGCGGAAGTAAATCTATTAATTTAAATGTCATAAACATAATGTCTATGTCCAACAGTGGGCAGACAAGGGCTGTTGATGATGATGAAACTTAAAGGGGTATTATTATATCAAAAGAACTTTAACAGAAAACAAACAGATTAACAGAATGCTATACTGTTCTGTGCTATAGTGTATTTCGAACTGAATATAAAGAGGCTATCTCACGTGTTCATCCGGTGCCGGTACTGACTATTTTAGAGCCCATCGGGGGCTCTCCTTCAGGGTAATAGGATTAATATTATTTCGATGTTGAGGCCATTATCTCACTCATCCACGCAGTGAGTTTAGATAAATTTTAAGTTAATACAACAAAATGTGAATAAAAGTATTAAATTCTAGACATTTCTTATTTGAGCTATGAATAACAAAAAAATATTTCAATGAGAAAGATACCAGAGAGAAAATAAATTTTGAAGCTTAAGACTTAGCTTGATTATTTTTAATTTTATTTCGTACATCAGTTACAATCGAAAAGATTAATAAAACTTCCGCAGTAATTTATTGCTTAAATTAATAACGAACCCTTAAAAACATTTTACACAAGCCTGGAACTTAGTTGGTATTGTAAAAGAAATATTAGGAAATTAACAAAAATCTACTGTTATTATAAAAATACTCTTCAAAGATCGCATTTCCATTGCATTTATTTTACTCGCTTATTTGATTGCAGTTAACTATTTAACACAAATAAATATGAATCAAAATACTTATTTTAACCATGGATATGATTATGCACATAATAACTTCTTTTCCAATAGTAACAATCCTGGATTTACACCCGAGACTCTTTCTGCTGCATACCCAATCCTTTTTGGACTTACCAGTGCCACGTTTTAAGTTGTATCTGTACAGTCCTAGTTCAATCACGGGCCTTCCAAACCGTGATTTCAGAAACATTGGCTCTATAATAAAACACCATCGGTTAACTCAAAATATTACTAAGAGTGACTACACTTATTTACAAAAAACATTCGTCATATCTCACATTCTATATGAAAAAACAAAGACTTCAATGTTTAATACTAATATACTAAAAAGGTGTCAAACACTATAGTACAAAAGTTTACAAAAGAAAACGGAAATTAATATATTTAATTGTGTATTTTAACTATGAGTATGATCATTTGCACGCTTTATAATTGCTTCATCAAGTGTAACAATCCTGGCTTTACATCCTAACCTCTTCCTGTTGCAGACCCAAGAGGTCTTGGGTCCGGTACGACGGTCCAAGTTGAATCGGAACCTTCCTAGTTGAAGCACTGGCCCCCCCTGTCGTGATGTTAGAAATATTGCTTCTGAAACATAATTTTATCGATGTAATTCAAACTGTTTGTGGATATTAACTACGGAAACAATTATAATTTCTCATTTTCACACTTTTTCATTCTCTTAAAAAAAATAATTTATAACATATTATATAATTTTCTAGATTTAGTTGAAGTTCAACCCGAATGTTGGTCTAGTTCTATGCAATTTAAGTGACTCCACTTTAAAACGCGGGCATATTATTTTACCAGCTCATTTTTTAAACAAAGCAGTCGAGTTATCGGATTGACATGTCCACGATAGATAAAAAACCCCCGAAAAAAAACAAAAGATTGAGTAAAATAAGATTTACGAAACTAACAGTAACAGACAACATAATACAAAACGTAAAACCAAATATTGTCATTTTTTTTTATGCATGGGTGTGATAATTTTGATGTTTCACAATGTCATCATGAATGGTGATAATCTTGGCTCTACATTTTTGATTCTTCTTGGTACAAACCCAGATCTTTTTCGGTGCGTCGGTGTTACTCTCCAAGTTGAATCGTTGCCTTCCTAGCTGGAGCACGGGTCTTCCATAGCGTGATATCAAAAATGATGGTACTGAAAGATAGTTTTATGGAAATGTTAATAAAATAGTATAGAATGCAGCAACAAATAATAATACGTATATTAAGATAACAGTAGTAGATCGCACATCTGTTAAAGAAGTAGCATAAAAGAGTAGGAGAAAAAAAAACAATTTCCAATAAACAATAATATATTTCCAATAGGAATAACATTTAAAAAACCCAACACATTTTTTTTTAGTTTTATGAAACTCACGCAATTTTTTACTGGACAAATATCTCAAGCCATTTTTAGAATGCCTCTCCATCATCATCAACAGCCCCTGTCTGCCCACTGTTGGATATAGGCCTTTCCCAATGCCTTCCACAATAATGAATGACTCATGTATTATAAGAGTTTTATATAGAGGATGAAAGCTTACCGCCATACTTAAGGAAAAGGCAGAAGCCTCTAGAATGTACTTTGTATGTATCTGGGCATTGAGAAAGGCCAGCAGTAGGCAAACAAGGGCTGATGATGATGATTATGATGCTTACTTGTCTTCTTCTTCAGAAAAAAACAAAACAACAAAAATGCGTGCAAAATAAACATCTTGTAGGACAGTCAAGATGTAGCTCTAAGCCAAGGACAATACGGTATTCGCTAAATCACAAACAAAAAGCGTTGCATTCTCTATAAATCAATGGTTATGCATCGACTTCTCCCTGACGATGATGTCATGAATGGTGGTGATGGAGGCTCGACAGCCGGAGCTAACCCGGCAGCAGACCCACAGAGCGCGCGGGCCGCAGCTGCGGTTGTTCCTGTTGTACCGGTACTTGCCGCACTGCAGGACCGGCTTACCGAATCGCGACGTCGTAAACATCAGCTGTGCTGAGGCTGCAAGATATATGTGGAATAAAATTAAAAAAACTACAAGTTGCACTCTAACTTAATTTTCAATTTTTTTTATACGAGTAGGGGGGGCAACCGAGCGGCGTGATCACAAGAGCCCATCATCGACGCCCATTGACATATGCAATATTAAAGGAACCACAGGTGCGTTGCCGGCCTTTGAGATAGAGGTACACTCGCTTCTTGAAGGGCCCTAAGTCGTATTTGTTTGGAAATACCGCCGAGGAAAGAAAGACGAAAGACATTGTATATTGTTGCTACGTAATATGTCAATGATTGCGTCCATACATAGTGACTATAGCGCCATCTGCCATCACAACATAACCTTTACAAGCGTCCCGAATGTTTTCCGTCTTTATACACTTCCATTTAATTCTTCGACCATCTAGTTCATACTATTTTTTTTTATATGTGTAGTCTCCTTTACAAAGGACACAGTTGCCATCTGTCGACGTCCGGAAAATGAAGCCTGGAATAATACTAAACAACACCAACAATAAATTGCAATTTATCTCTCATTAAATGTGAGAAATGTTTTGTTTCTTTGTTGTAATAGTTCCCGGTTCATTTATCTACATACAAAGCGTATTGTATACAAACGTTACTTGACGAAAATGTGTACTTAAAGTATAATATAAAATGACAAACATCGAAAATTGGAATGATGTTAAATACTTTTTACTATTTCAAAATTCAATATTAGATACGACATAAATAATTGCATTAAAATAACAATGTTGATCAAAGATTTATAAAAAGAAATTCTAATGATTATGGGACGTCATAGTCAGTATATTTCCGTCCATAGTGATGATCCTGGAGCCACACGAGCCCTGCAACTTGCCAGCCTTAATGCATCTCCATTTTATCTTACGTCCCCCAGTGTACTCGTAGTGTTTATTATATCTGTACCTTCCATTATACAGTACAGTGTTGCCATATACCGAATCAAGGAAATAAAATTCTGAAAATATTACTACATTAGAAACTAGTTAATGAAAAACCCTCAAATACTGACTTAACTCCTAACACTCCTAGCACTGGCATCCGCCGCTTCGTCTATTTGAGGAACATAGTTATACATTTTGGATCTAAAACAAAAACAAGAGGGGCATCGATTTACTTGATTAATGGAGACAGGAGGAACGGAATATAAAAAACAAAAGCCTTGGGTGCTATAAAAGGCTATAAAAGGGCAAAGGCCTATACAAAAAAGAAAATTTGATATGAAAACCATGCTAATTCATTCGCTTCGAATTCAATAGAAAAAAAAGGAATTAAGTGTGGTGTCGGCAGGAAGTATTTTCCTTTGCTAACGTGTTCTGAATTACGTTGTTATAACAAGATTGTGAAAATTAGAAGAAATAAATAACAATATATTAATAGTATATTGGGAACAGTGGAATTTATCAAAGATGAAAATCAAAAATTATGATTCAGACATTTTATTTCCTTAACCATAATAAACCATAAAAATTATCTAACCTAATCTTATTGATTTAATTTACTGAAACCTAATGAGAGTGAAATGTGTTGCTGGCATCGATAATGTTAGATTCCCAGGTGACGATAGAGGCGCGGCAGCCCGTCCGCCTCTTGCCACAGAACCACGTCGCTTTCAAACCATTGCTACGATTATTTTTATAATAACGATACCCCCCGACCTCCAGGATAGTGTAACCACTTTTCGACTCCAAAAACGTCGCCTCTTCGACTGAAACATCGGAAAATGTAATGCAAATGCGTTAATTATTAAAACACAACAATACATTTGATTGCTTATATCATGATTATTATAATGAAGCTAAAACGAATTTAATAGTCACAATTCACATTTTACAATCAGGCAATCCGTTTAAGCAACAAGAGATCACCAATGGATCTATCTATCGATCAAGATAGATATTAAAAGAAAACACATAAAATAAAAAATAAATATATTAATATCCTTAAAACCTCAGTACATATATTTTGTTCACTGTAACATCCCGTGGATTAGAAGGTTTTTTTCTTATTAATCTAAACTATTTAAACTTTCGTGGAACTTTTCACTATACTACTTATAAAACGGCCGATCTCACTCACCCTGAAGAAGACCCCCCGATGGGCTCGAAAGTAGTCGCTACTGACACCGATTTACACGTGAGTTCAGCCGTTTCATAAGTAGTATAATATTAAGTTAACATTTGACGGTTCACACAAGCGCCTGTATATTTCTGCTGTCTCTGAAGTAATTGTAGCGACAGATACCTTATCACAGATTTATAGAGCCGCGACATGATAATTTTAGGTAGTACATAATCCAAATGATTGCAAACAATCAACGAATTCATCCGAATTTGTTTTGAAATGTCTATGACTGTGCTTATTAGAATATTTGAGGATTATACTCGTATCATTGTAGGTAATGATAGTTGCACGGCATCCTATCTGCCACTTGCAGTACAGCCAGCACACGCGAGGGACGCGGCAGCAACTGTGGCGGTTGTGCCGGTGTGGGCCCAGCAACAACACCGGCCTACCACACCGAGACAACGGGAACACCAGTTCTATAATAAATATCCGAGAAATATAAAGAAGAAGTATTAAGGTATAGTAGGTGTTTTTCTTTTTAAACGACTGAACCTTGTTTTCTGGTAATAATCACATGTGAAATCACGACTAGGTAGGTTCAACTATCTCGCCAAGTCTCCCTGTGATTTCATTATCAGTGATACGCTCGGAGCTTATCCGATTTAGTGGTGACGAGACCTTAGTCATGATTTAAAAGACCTCGAACACTTTGTTAAAAAATTTTATTTATGTTTGTGTGCATTAGTAAGTTTGATAATGGTATCATCAAAAGTGATAACAGAGGCGCGACATCCGTCTGTCCATCTTGAGCAAAGCCAGCGTACCCGTCGCCCCTTGCAACAACTATGACGGTTAAACCGATAACGGCCCAACTGTATCACTGGCCTACCGTATTTAGACACTGCGTACACTGGCTCTAAAAGAAAATACAAATTATTGAGATTTTAGATATCATCTAAACTTGATGGTAGTTCGAAGATATATGGGTTAGGTCCCACCTAAAACAATGCACAGTCAGGATTTACCCCTAGCCTCATAATCGTCAACCTGACGGGCGCCTGCATATCTTAACAGCTAACAGTTATCCAAAGTTAAGTTTATATTTTATAACACATATGCAACTTTACGGCACCAACGCAGCAAGAGGTTTTCGATGCCTACATTGTCACCTGATTATTAATTGTTAGACAAAGTAATCAGCAATTCATAAACATGATTCTCGTGCACATATGATAAACACTGCTATGATAGCTGTGGCTATTGAATCAATTTTATGGATACAGTGCGTACGTATTAATTCAGTAAATAAGGGATCAAGACTCCAAAGGTAGTGTATTTAGTAATAATTTATTAGATAAATAAATAGATATTGATGGAGTAAAAGAAGGAAGATGATATGACGTCATTAAAATGTCAAAACAGAAAGTAAGAGAATGTCAGAATGTCCGTCATTTCATGACGACACAACTATGAGGAGTAGAGATTGTCCTACATACATGAGAAGATAGTATTAATGGTTATGGGAGTGAGCAATTTTGACTATGGAACCATTGACGGTAGTAACAGAGGCGCGACATCCAGTAGTCCGTCTGCAGCAAAGCCAGCGCGCTCTCGGACCTTTGGAGCGATTGTGGACGTTGTACCGGTATTTGCCCAATAGTATCACCGGCTTACCGAACTTAGACACGGTGTAAACCAGCTCTGAAACAAATGACAAACTGAATTAGTCACAGCGAAACAAATACTCCTGACTAAACAAATATAAAAAACTAAGAGCAATGTAGTTAGAAGAAATTAAGTTTGATCTATTGCTATAATGGCATGCATTAGGAGATCAAAACCATGCAATACATAACAGCCAATATCTACAAATGCAACACCAATATCTAAGTACCTGAATATTTCTTAGAGGCTATTCGGTACGCAAAATTACAGTACTATTTTGCGAAAGCCGGACGAAAAAAAACATATCATTTAAATTTACTAGAATGTTTATTTATTTTCATTTAAATGCGTGTCTTGAATCTTTATATCTTCAAAAGTGGTCACAGAGGCTCTACAATTATTTGAAGGCCATTTTATACAGAACCATTGTTTTCTTGTCTCCTTTACATCGATTGCCTTGATACAATAGTATAAATGTAATAAAGAACAATTTCATCATTGAACATGTTTATTCTTCGTATAGAGTTAGCTGTTGTCATGTGTGATGGACAGCGGCCCGGCAGCGGCGCGATTTCCACTTTGTGGAACGCCACACGCTTCTCATATCTCTGAGGGTGCTGTGGAAGGTGTAGCAGTTTTCTCACTCATCCCCACCCGCTTCCCAATTTTACTTATTTTAAAACGGAATGGCAGACGTAAATGAAAATGAAAACATTAAATTATAGACAAGAGTAGTAGAAAGTTTAGCCAAGAGTATCTTACAAAGTCAACGCTTTATCACTTAGAGAATGAGAGACAAATTATCGCAAAGCTTCATATTATAAGTAGAAGTGTAGCCGAGATTTCGGAATTGAAATGTTCATTATCCCTCTCCCTCTGTTTTTCTTCCTATTGCTTTAATTCAAATAATTTACTATTTATCAAAAATAAACTCTAATTCTAAAAACACTGTATGCCTTTTCCATGTGCTCGCAGGTGGGATTATCAGTGGCAATGTTTGTCATTCAGTCTGATTATTTCGTCCTCTATAGTGGTGACAGTGCCTCGACAGCCAGAACTCCACTTGCAGCACACCCAGAAAATCTTTAGCGAGGGTCTGTTCTTATTATGACTGTGTTGATAGTATCGGTAACCTCCTATCTCCAGTATAGGCCTTCCCCTATTAGATTTCGTTAGTCGTACTTCTGAAAATTAAAACACTACATTGATGATTTTTAAAACATATACAGCATGTTTCAAATTAATTTTCAGTTTAATATTACACGCGTTAATAGCATCTTTTTGTGCATGTGTTTCAACTGGAAAAAAGAAAATGAAAAGTATATGTGCATATAATTTAATACAAAATTCAGGTGTGTAGTTTTTTTTTTAATTTAGGAATGATTATGATTTTCCCTCTTAGATATGATTTCATCTTGAACAGTAGTAAACCGAGCACGACATGAAATTGTCGACGACCATTTCACACATCTCCATACACGCTTGAATCCATTTTCTGTGTATAGGTTGAACCTTTGTCCGTCCATAACTAACACTGGCCTCCCATACCTTGATACGCTGATTTTTAGATCTAGAAATGAAAACTTATATATTCACTGATGTTCAAACAGAATACAAATATCCATTGTCATCATCAACATCAGCCCTAATCTGCCAAATGCTGGACAATTATTTTGTTCAGAGAGAATAATCAATATTATTCAAAACTGTATCTTCCAACACTTCACAGATTAAGATACCACTTGAAACATATTACTATGATAATAAATTCAACAGCATTCATTGCAATACAATTTATTAATTAAAATACTAAAGTTTACTTAAATACAATATTTAAATCACATTGTAACTTTAATAAGTATAAAACAAACAACGATTTGAAACTGGGATCATGAACAGATCACAACACGTAAAGAAATATACAAAATGTCATCAAAAAAAATAACTTTTCAGCGAAAAACAAATTGAAAGTATTTTTAAAGATAAACCAATATTACAACACTATAGGCTTTGGAACATTCTTGTGTGTGTTTTTTTTATAAGAGAAGGGGTAAACGACGCCACGCGGGACATCTGTAATACTATAAGAACCACAGATGCCTTACCGGCCTTTGAGAAAGACGTACGCTCGCTTCTCATTTTATTCATGATTATGATTATTTTTCATTCGGACTATCAGATCGTCTATGGTGACCACGGACGATCGGCAGTATCCCCATCTCCACTTGTAACACCTCCATACGCGCTTTGAGTTCGCCGTCGTGTGCAAATGATATTTTTTATCATCCAAAACCAAAAGGGGCTTCCCTGATCGAGATATTTGGAACATAGCTTGGACTGAAACAATGTAATATTATTACTGTAGACTTCCACTGTTCAAACACACAAAAACATTGTCACCTTTCGTGTTTTATTTAAAAAAAAATCAATGTAATGTATTTATAAACGACGAACAGAAAAAATGGTCTCAAATCTACAAGTTTTTAGACATATTAAAAATCACTACATTAATCATAATTTCCGTTACATAACGCTCACACATCTGCCACAGAGACGAAATTATAAAAAACACCAAAAAACAGCATTTATTTATTTTCCAGCCCAAACTTATAGAAATCTTCTGTATTAAGATACAAATTAGAATAATAGGGCATTAATTTTAACTACTAATAAAAACGGCTTAACTCACGTGTAGATCGGTGCAGGTGCCGACTAGTTTCGGACCCGTCGGGGGTCCTTCATCAGGGTGAGTGAGCTATAGGGCTGTACTCTAGTCTGTACGTACACCGATCTACACGTGTGTTAAGCCGTTTGTATTAGTAGTTTAGTGAAATGTCTCACGAAAGTTTTAATAATTTAATGGTATTAATTAATATCGAGTTATAACTATTAACCTAAGAAGACACCAAGTTAAGAAAAACACTTTCCAAGGTAGATAGAGAACAAAGAAGCGAATCATTAAATTTAAATATGATTATGTTCATTTTTGATATAAATAATTTCGTCGTCAATAGTCCGTATGCAAGCTCTGCACCGGGCCTGCCATTTCACGCACACGAAGAAACCTTTAGAGCCTTTCGAGTTGCTGTGTTGATTGAAACGATACCCATTTAACGTAATCGCGGGCCGACCATTCCGAGTCAAAGAGAACACGGGACAATCTGCAAATGTGATACAATGAAAAAAACCTCTTTAATTAACACTTTCAAAGCTGCCTTTTCGTGGCAGTTACTTAGCATGTACTTGTGGCATTTAACGTGTTATTTAGTAAGATGAAGTTACGAAAGTATTAACTTTAGAACTGCTAATTAAGTACACAATTACAAGGATCGATTTACAACTAATGTTTTTTTTTTATTAAATGTCTAAAAACAATCAAATTCGTCCGTCTCTCTAAATTGTTGCCAGAACAAAAACTTAGAGATATAAGCTAACTATCACATTTACACACATACGTAAAACGAAACAAATTTGCTCATTTAGACGCAGAAGAGTCTTGTACCCTTTCCTGATCATAATTACTTTTAAATCTATTTTTATATATATCTTCTTCATTAAGCCACGTAAAGGACAATAGATAGCTTAATTCATAAAGAAAAACAACATCACAAAAAATATGTATATAAATTCATTTCAATATATTAAACGTTTATATTAAATTTGTCATGACAGTGATCATTTTTAATGGCAACAACTTCTCCTTTGTAAGTTCGTATGCAAGCCCGGCAACCTTTGGGCCATTTCACACAAACAAAGAAAGACCTATCGCCTTTCGAACTACTGTGCTGGTTAAAACGATGTCCCTTGTACACCAGCACTGGTTTTCCATTCCTCGACATTGTACAGACCAGTGATTCTTCTGAAATTTTATGTTAATTTAGATATTTTTGATGAAAAACAAAACACACAACAACATGATTGTTATGCTGATTTATTTTATGTTGCGCCTGCGCATGACGCAGATTTTATGGTTAACATAAATCGAAGTAATATCACAAAATACAAAAGTAACAATTAAAAACCGTTGAATACCATTGACTGACATTACACTTCAGTACGTAGAGCGTAGTGTTATGCGTGTTTACAAATTTTATAATTTGATCGTCCAACGTGTAAACAGTAGCAGTTCTGCACTGCGTCCGCGACGCTCATTTGCAGCACAACCACCGCTTCATGTAACTGCGTAGATTATTAAAACCTCATGTGTGACCCTTGTTATATAAAACGGGACAGTGGCTTACAAATTTCATTATTACAAACTTGAAATAAAGTCAGTTTCTAAACAATATCCTGTAAAAATACTGTGCGAGGTATTGGGAAAGTCCTATGCGCAACAGTCGTCAGACACGGACTGATAATGAGGATAATGTAAAAAAAAACAATAAACTCGATTGTAACAATCGTTATTTACATTTATTTCAATAAAACAACGGAAATGTCACAATCCATATGTATGCTCAGCTCATTATATTAATATTTATATTAGTCACAATCTTAACAGTCATGTTTCATCAGAAAGTTCAGACCTATAAAGACGTAGA
>JAODUI010016961.1:0-15378 GCA_027563995.1 Papilio gigon | reverse complement strand
TATTACTTGACTATGACCTATTCACCCCTAATTTAGTTATGCTTCGAGGTCCTGGGACATATATGACAACGAATCTAAAAAATACATAAACTTTCTAAATTAAGTTTTTTTTTTACTTGAAGCGCCAATAGCCTAATGGTTAAGGGTATGGATTTCCGATCACGTGGTCGGGACTTCGAACCACCATTCGACTATTATCGTAAACCATATCCTAGCACAAACCTTGAGTATAGTTGGAGTGGTAATAATAATATTAGTGAATTAATAAAAATCTGCTGATATTTATATAAAAAAAAAATTGTTTCTCGGAAACTTTTATACTAGAAATGCAGGTCATCTAGGTCAGGTATTGGAATAGTAAATTTTTGGCGGCTCACAAGCTCCGGCTACAATTCTTTCTTGTGTTCGCGGTTGGTTTGAAGCGGACATTTTATTTCATTTATTACTTTGAATCGACTAAAGCAGTAACGGTTCCAAAGTTAAAAGAAATAATATTTAAAATTGATATAAAACCAATCTCTCCAAACAAATAAGACTTACGTCTTACGAATTACGTTTAATAATTGAAATAAAATGTTTGTTCTCGATTTACTTCAATATTTCAGAACTGGATACTTGTATGGCGTACATTTTCCTTAAGCTTTTCCGTCGCATATCCATCGATGACGAACCTTGTCTATAGTTATATAAATACTATTTGAGGGCATAATAGTAAACATAATTTCTATTCCAGTTTAAGCAAATTACAGATGTCGGTAGATTAAGTTGGAATAGTGTAACCATTTCTTGTCTCAGCCCATATTTTAAGCAAAGTTAAACTATTCGATAACTAAACCGTTTCTCACCGGCGAGTTACTGCTAACGACAATAAGATTTATTGCAGTACCTTAATCTTTACTTAAACTGTGGAGTTAAATGTTACGTTAAGGATATAAATTAATTTTATGCTCATTTTTAAATTAATTAAGTAAAGTTTAATTGCCTATATATAAGTTTGAATTTTCCTAGTTTTTACTTTGTGACGTCGGAAGAAACAGGATTTTTACCATGATTAGCCTCTCTCTCATCAAAGAGTGGTCATGAGTCATTTGATTGCTTATTTTCTAAGCGAGCTATTTGTAAAGAATTCCCGCGTTGCTAACGTATAGTAGTATGTAATAAATCATTCCGTTTTTATTCATTATATAATTGAATAAAAATCATGTAATAGTAATTAATCCAATTGAAACTGCTTCTTTTTTTATTTCTCACCAACACGTAGAAAGCAATAATGAATACATCCTATGACCAAAGTGATGTCATTTATAATCTATACCTTGTGTGGACTTAATTAAATAATGACGTTGTTATTAAATCCACATAGACAGTCTGTTAAAATGACGCTTATACTTTTTATAACTGCAATCTAACATTTATACTTTTGACAAATGACGATTTTAAAAATGTAGCTGTCAATATGACAGTTACACTTTTTAATCTATCAAAAGATATTAATACAAATGAGACGATTTAGGTTAGAAATGTAATTAGGTTAAGGTTGGCTTGCACGGCTGCGGTAGTACCAAGGAACCCTTTCCGGTAGTGAGCTGCCATTAAATATTTCAGGGTTTACGTTTGGGGTGCGTTGGTACTAAATGTTATGTACATTTTATCAAACGGGTTAACCATAAAAATATGAGAAATTTTGTGACATGAAAAATGTATTTACTTAATATTGAAATACACAAGAAATGCATACATATTATGCTATTAGATTGAAGTTTTTTAATTAACATGCGAAATACTAGCCCAGGATATTTGTGGCTTTTCGCAGAACAGGACGAGGGTTATCATTTCCAATTGCAAACAAGCCTTATTTATTAAATAAAATCTTGATAAAGGGTAAATTTAAATATTATTCATAAATAAACTATAATATACGATTGTCATTTATTACAATAATAGTTTGAACACGAGGTCGGAGCTCAGTAAAGTTGATGTTTAAACCATAGAGCACTTTCATCTAGTGACTGATATTTCTTGCATTTTTCATAAACAATAAGGAACGAGCAATGCTTTCCGCGGAGCCACTTTACGGCCAGTATTGTTTCAGCAAACCACAAAGAAGATATCTTAAGCATTGTTTTTCTTTAAGTTGACTATAACAATATTTTAATTGTCCTAACAATTTTTATAGAGAGATATTTTTTACGCAACTTTGAATAGCTAAAGAATGTTTTAACGAGAAATATTTTACAATAGAAACTTATTTGCAGTATCATTGCACAGAGCTAGAATAGATTACATTATTGTCATCTTCATCATCATATTCGTCACATATAGCTCACTGCTGTGTAGACCTTCCCCAAAGATCGTCACGACAATCGGTCCTCGGCTACCCTCTTCCTGGATGTTCCCACAAACTTGAACAGATCATCGGTCCATCTTGCGGAAGGCCTAACCACGCTGCGTTGACCTCCGTATCACAATATTATATTCTGGTATTGTTGTTAGTTTTAAGTTTAAAAATAACAAACTGTTCTGTACATGTCCAGGAACAATAAAAAAGCGTCAAAGTACAAAGGTATATATTATTATTAACATTTAAAAACATTTTAGATGCAGTCGTGTATAAAGAATTCTTGGATTGCAATCTACCGTTTGTACTGGTACGATAGATTAGAGGTTAAACTATACTGTACTCGATAAACTGGATTATAATTATATTAATAACACAACGTGACTATCCGAATGTAAGGTCTTTCACTATCAAATCCAGATCATCTAGTTTTTATAAGCAGAGTCAAAATGCAACCGTATGCGTCTTTTCTGCAATACTCCTGCATTTCCATTGAAACAAATTATTTAGATATTATATACTCATCAAGGATGTTTATATTATTGTATCTTATGTATAAAATTAATATTAGTTAAATCACGAACATACCAAGACGTATATTGTATAAATGTTTTACGTATAGAAATTCTGCCTTAATAAGCGTGGAATATGTCTCGAGCTGTAATAACAAACGGTACAGCTCCATAGTTGAGGTTGTATCTAGAATTTTAATAGAGAAACAATATTTGTTATAGTTTGATGACCTAGTAACATTGGCTTCTGTGATCAGAACAAAATATGTCATATATTTATGTTCCTTCTTAGACAGGAGGCTTCGATATTTTTTAAATCACTTTATCGTAGGCTTTATCCTGCAAAAAGTTGTAATATAAATAATATTAAATCCAATTGTTATAATGTTGTTCCAGGCCTTTGTGAATATCAGGCAGTATTTTTTTTTTTTAATATAGTTACCAACGGAATAAACTTTTAAGTTACTATCAAACTCGACCGCTGCAAAATGGAGCCGAAACGAAATTTCCATTCAGTTCTCGTGCGCTATTCGCGATATTTATTACTCGAATTTCCCCCCGTATCGTGAACTGCAGTTAGTTTTTACTTGACTTTTATGACGTATCGACTTAAAAATGAAATAAACGAGCCGGTTTTTTTTTATATAAGATAAACAATATTCAATGCATGGAAATGTAAATGTATTTTAAATGACATTTTTTTTAACACGTTTTACTTTATTAATAGCATTTGGTGACAATAAAATAAAAGTTATATTCTCAAGTTAAATGAATGTTTATCAGAAAACAATTGAAATAATAGAGCTTTATGTAAAACGCGACATATAAAAGATAAAAGCTGTTCTAAGAAACGATCACCGGTTCCGTTCCGGCCACTGCCGTTTTATCTGGAATTTTAATTACATTTGCATAATGTATAATTTTGTTCGAAACTTTCTCGAGCTTAATTTGTTTTTTAAATATAATAAGATACGAATATTAAACGAATGTGGATTGCTATAAAGGATAACTGAAAAGGGTGTGGATGGATTGTATGAGAGAGGATATGCGTAAGTGTTAGTTCAGATATGAAGGCTGACAGAGATGTATGGATACTATACTATGCCGACCCTTCAAAGGGAAAAGGTCAGGTTGATGATTAAGATATAGTTACGACGATATTTCGTATAATATTATTTTACAATGTTTTTGCAGTATATGATTAACACTGTAACATATACGCAATTACATGCCGACATTTTTTTTAAAGATCGCAATATTTTTCTATAGTGTCCCGGCTGTGGAAACTAATGGTTCTGTGAACGCTGCTCGACACGAACATACGAAACGAAATGTTCCAACAGTATTACACAATATCTCAAATAATAAGCAAGCTGCTTACTGCAGTTATAGTGTGAGGTGGGCACGGCATCTAACGATCTTTTAAACGCGATTTTCGCACCTTCTCTTGCTCATCATCATCGGCCCCTGTCTGTCCACTGTTGGACAGACTTAATTGTTTTTATCATAAATATACTGCAAAATATTATGCTTTATTATTTTACTTTTAATATAATGTTTAAGTGCATGATATAAAGTTTTGAAATAAAAATAAAGATTAAACTATTAAAACTATCGTGAAACATTTCACTATACTACTTATAAAACGGCTCAACTCTCGTGGAAATCGGTGTCGGTGCCGACTAGTTTCGAGCACCCGATGGCCCCCAACACCGATTTACACGTGAGTTGAGCCGTTTTATAAGTAGTATAAAAATAAAGATATTCATATAAAGAAAAGGGTTTTCTTTTATTTATGTAAACAATTTTAATATAATAATTTTTTTCTATGTCAGATTGACAGGTTTTTTAATATGAGAGTAATGTAATTTGAAGTGAATTATATTTATTTTAATTCCAACTAAAGCAACCACTTTTATAATGTTTTTTTTTTATTTTACGTAAAACGCAAAAATAGTCTTTTCATTTTATATTTATATGCTTAATATTGTACAGATGTTTTTTTCTTTTTCTTCTATCAGATTGAAATCTCCCCCGGTATTAAAACAACTTAAATATAGTGGTATCCCTTACATAACCTTTTTCAGTTATTTTACTAGTTGTAACCCAAATTTTACGACTCTAAGAGTTACGAGTTAAGCAAAAAAGGTTCTATTTTAAACCTAGTTACAGTTACATAAATAGATTCGTTTATTTATTAAGGTAGTGCTTTTAAGGGTTTTCAATTTTTAATTTATAATAGATCGTAAGGACAGCTACAGGAGAAAAAGTAAAATACAGCTATTGAAGATCTAGGCTGTCAATTAAACTAAATAAATCTTGTATTATATAGATCAAATTATAATGGTATAGTCGTGTAAGTATTTATTGTAACAGATAGATTTATAGGTGTAGATTTCGCCAGTAAATTGACACTTTTTCATGTCACCAAGTATATTCATTAAAAATAAAAAAAACATCTTTATTAATTTGAATACAATTATCTATTATGTAATTACGTTGTTTTTCAAATCTCATGTGGTAAGGAACAAAACAAGGAAGCGATTTCTGAGGCAGTGCAGTCACTTGTAAGTGGAGGGGAGGTCGTAAATTAAACAAAACACGACGTACACAGGTGTCTCTCACTGTTTACTGCACGTTTACTTTATGGCTAGTGAAAAACAAAGTGCTGACGCGCTAGTGCACATGCTTTATGACCCTTTTATCTAACACTTATAGAAATTGTTTGTGAATAAATTTAACCTTCGATAAAGTACAATGTCTGTCGGGCCAGCGACGCCAGGTGGGGGAGGAAATTGTTGGATGCCACGGTTGGGAATCAGGACCGTGTAGCGTCCTCCCTTCAGGTAGACCAACGACTTAGTGCGGACAGCGGGAAATCGTTGGATGCAGAAAGCGATGGTCAGCAGAGGGCAGATGATAATGAGTTTAGAATGTGACTAAAGTGTGTAACTAAAGTTGAGTAGGTACATCACGAATAATTGCTGCTTTCAGATCTTCGTTCCTCTAGTATTGCGTATGTATAGACATTGATGATCATCTCGTGATCCAAACGCTCTTTTGCCCTTTTCTCTTTTAAAAAAAATCGAACGCCTGAATTATTAAAGTATGAAAATGGCGGCAATTACGCTTTTTATTTTTTTTAATTGTTACTTAACGTAATTTGACATTGAATAGAAAATTAATTACAAGGAAATATTTTGAAGATTACGCGTTTTATTGTATAATATTCTGTTTTATGGTATCCATCCAGGCTTTCAAGTAAAACATTGATGTAGTAATCGAGCCTGCGGTTATCTTGGCATTGGAAATCAAAGTATGTATAAAATATAATGTAATGTTGATATGCCCCATGTTATAAAGAATACGGAAATTTACGATCTTGTAACTGTAGATAAAAAAATATTGTTCCCTTAAGATGGGATACATCAATTTATTTGACATATAAACTTTACGACCTTACGATGTCGTAATATAGAGAACTCAATGTGATTAGGTTAGTGGATATTAAACGTCACGACTAGAGAACGATTGTTTTTTTTTTAAATTTGGCTCTCACACGTGAGTCTATTCAGCCAAATAGAGTTTAATTTACAAAACAGTTACTAATAACGTCGGAGTTTTTTTTTTTCTTTTTATTTTTCTATGTCCCAGATTCGTGGATCTCTTTTTTACATTGCACGTGTGCGTTGTTTTAAATTTCTGTCTACTGTAGTATTAAGTTCCTAATTGGTGTGATTTATTTATCTGTTTTTTTTTTATTTCATGGGCGTGGGTACGCATGTCACTGGCTGTCACTGTCATTTATTGTCTATGGTAAGTTTTAATGATTAAATTGATTAAACTAATCTTTGTCTATGTGTTGTCAGATGTTATTACTATACATCAAACTGATAATTTTTGTATGTTTTAAAATATTTTAATCCATACAACATGATATAAATGCTCGTACCTTATGAAAACTGTTGTGTTTATCCATGACATAAAAGCGGGATTAAATATTTACAAACTGAAAATACTAAACAATAGTGGCATAGCGGAAACGTTTTAAAATTGCCTTTGTTTTTTTAAACTAATTGTGTTCGTATCTATAAAATATTATTCGAACGTTTATCGACTAGATATTAAAAGTGTCATTAGATTAAGGAAAGGGATAAAAATTGTTATTGGCATTTAAATTCTCATTATCTTCAGATGGGTCTATAGTTTTTTTTATAATTTAAAGTCCGCTGTACACGGAATTCAGTTTCCATTCTATGCAAAAACTGAACTAAAGATTACATTGAAGTTGTCTGTGTATGGCCGCCGTACACACGTTGTAACACGGATCGTCGCTCCTTCTTCCATTATAATAATGAGACATTGTACTAACACATTCGTATTGCTGAGTAATATTGTAACGCGGGACAGACGATATAATAGCGTCGAGTTCCATGAATGTGCTCATATGGCTACATTGTTAACTTGTGCTAACCGCCAGCTGAACTAAATTGCATACAGGTCGATATCTCTTCACTATAATGTAACCGTTCACTTATCTATTTTTATAATAGAGATGAACTGAATAATTCTAACCTACGTTGACATAAAACTAAAGATTGAAGACTTTGTTCGCGATAATCTCACAAAGTACTGGTTGGAATTGAGAAATTCTATTTGTGTTGCATAATACATTTATTAATAAAGGTTATAAGGTATAAAACATCACGCTACGACCAATAGGAGCGGAGCATAAATGAAAAAAGTGTAAACAATTGGAAGAACATTCCTTTTTGAGAGTTCCCGTGGCGAGCATCTTTATATAATTCTGAAAAAAAAATATCCTTCAAAAACTAAATTCCACGAAAACAAAGTTATGGATATAGCTAGTTTTTTAATATATTGTCTACGTTTTACTAAAATGGATACATTATAAGAACTTGACCATTCTATCGAATGAAACCTTTTTAAAATACCTCACACCAAAGCTTACCTTTATTAATTTAAAACGTAATCTAAACAATTTTCGAGCTGTTAGTAGAAACAATGAAGGTCTACATTAAAAATCAAATAACGCAATAATTTGGCGGGACGGAGGCGTTTCATTTTATTAAATTTCTCTCAGTGTGCTCGGTTTGTGAAATGAAAATGAGGATTTTGCTGACGATGATAACAAAAGGCGGACATAGGAATCAAGGTAGTATCTAATTTATTAAATTAATTAATTTTGAGGTTAATTAAAGGTATTGCAAAGGGACTGCGGTTATTAAATAAAAGGGTTGAGTTATTTTATTATAATAGACAAGTCAACTGTTAAATTTTAGTTTATTAACTAAATAAGACTTTATTTCAGACATTTATTGTACGCGAAATACACAGTTTTTTCGGTTCCGGTGAATCCATTAAAGTAGGTAATTCAGTGTTTCCCAACCTCTCTTGTGCCATGACCTAGTTTAACATTTCTAAAATTTTGTTAAATCGATTTGTTCAGTTAAGAAACAAAAATGTGAGGTTGTACAAAGAAATATCTATGATATTGTTATTAAAACACGGTAAATAACATTTCAAAACATATATTGAAAAACTCAAATTATATTTTAAGTAGAGTTAATTACGATGAAGAAATTTACTTAGTAAATAACGCTATATATAAAATATTACAAGGGATTAATAACCACGAAAAAACAACTGAATGTTGGCCGTTAATAAAAAGATAAACGCCTAAATATATGTAATATTGTGAGCGTTTTCACAGAGCTTTTATCTCTTCAAACATTCAATTAAGATTTCTGAACAACATCGTTTATTTAATTGCCCTTTTTTATAATACCACTGCTAATAAGATATTAGTTTCGTGGTATTAGAATGGAACATAATAGATTGTACACACAAAGCTATTTTAATCCTTTTAACATTCTTACTAGTTTAATTGCAGATGAACAATCCTTCTTTATTACATTTTTAGTGTGATACATGAAATACCTGTATGCTGTTTTGAAGTACTGAGTTCCTATAATTCCATAAGAATTTAGAAGCAACACGAATGTGTTACGCAAAAACAGTACAGGCGGTGAGTCAGTAAATGTTGGGAAATATTGAAAAAAAAAAAATGTAGCATTATGGAAGTTGTTGAACAAATTTTATACAAAGTTTTTTTTTTAATAAATTTTTCGTTGAAAATATTTCATTTTAGGGATGCGGCAAACTTGAACAGCACTAACATGTCTCGGAACTTCCGAGTCGTGGCCGCTGTCTCCGCATTCGGTTTATTTTTTAAAACTAAACTTTTCGTATTCCACTTTGGAACATCCGATGTTATTGTTCACACTATACTACTTATAAAACGGCTTAACTCACGTGTAAATCGGTAAAGTGAGCGACGGGCCGCGAACGCGCTATAGTACCGATCCCACTCAACCTGAAGATGAGCCCCCGTTTCGCTCGAAACTAGTCGATTCTGACATCGATTTACACGTGATTTAAGCCGTTTTATAAATAGTATAGTGAAATGTCTCACGAAAGTTTTAATAGTTTATTGTTCACACGTTCAGAAATTATCGCCTTTTTATTCCTAGGTAAAAATATTATTTTTATAACAACATTTTTGTGACAAATTAAATTGCGGTTATTTTATTTTTAGCTTGTGTTATTTTACACTGTACTTATCAGCGCATTAAAACCTTTTTTGATCATCAATCTAGTAAAAGATCGTAACGGCAACATTACTTTCGTTTAAATAATTCTACGTAATTAAGAAATCTGTTTTTTTTTAAATACCGTGGTATTTAGTTGGGTTGTAAGATCACTGTCAGATTACGGACAGGACTGGCCATTATCTATGGATTGCAGTTTTAAAATACATCGCATTAATAGCCGTATTTTATTAAAATGTTCATTGGAAAGAGTTACCTAAAGTCCTTATGATTAATTCATAAAAGAATACTGGCTATATGTAACGATGAACCGTTGGTTGTAAGTGCACTCAGTTTGTCGGCGATTATTCGCTTTGTACTGTACCTTATAAATATTTTACATTGTGTAATAACTTATTTTATTTTTGTATGTGTTAGTTGGGGACGAAAATACCAGATGAGAGAAGAACATTTTAGAATGGATGTGGTCCATTCCCAAAAGGGTTAGTCCAAAATGCCGGTTAGGGACCAGGAGTGTGGGGCGTCCCCTAGGTAGACTGACGACTTAGTGTGGATGACCCCATATTGTGGTAGGCCTTGAGGAAAGTTCATGTCCAGCAGTAATCAGACAAAGGCTGACGATAATGATGAAGTGTTAGTTAGGACTTCATGGTTGACAGATCAGTCAAAGATTAACTTTCTTCAGTTTGTAAATAAAATATTTAAATTGTCTTTTAATGTTAGGAATAATAAAATAAGTACATCTTTACAACTTCAGTTTTTACAGACAGTTTTGTACAGACCCGTTCAGTTAAAACCGAATGTCGGGCTTTACTAACAGATTTATACGATGTTTCAGATTTTGATATTAAGAGCGGCTTACTGCAGGAATTATTAAAACACCTTTGAAGCAACGTAGCGAAGCATTAAGAGGTTCATATAAATTATACTAAGAGATCAGCGGCAACCGTAACTTCATTGCTACAAATATGTTCCCAAAGAAAAGGATTTCAGATACAAGTGTTGATTGCAATGTTCCCTTAATAAAGAAACAAAAGAAGGACGTGAATATTTTTAATAACAATTTATCATTCCCTTGCAAAATAAAAATACAACGAATGTAAATGAGATGGCGAGAAGCTTGGAGTATACGACAGTATTAGTATAATGAAGACAAAGGTGCGGTGACTTGAAGTCAATGCATTTAGCTGTTAGTAGTTTCCAGTTGAAGCAATTTATAGTTGTTAATACAATGAAGTCATAATTACAACCAAGTTCGGTATGTTACTATCGCAGTAACTCACCACAGTAATGTCTGTCACGAGTGGGTGTTAATTTAAATTTTACCTCTGGTATCCAAAAAGACCCAACAGTAAGGAGGTGAGGAGTATCCTGTATGAAGGCAGCCGAGGACCGACGGTCATGGCGATCTTTTGTGAAGGGTGCCCAGCAGTGGGTAATGTATGGCTGGTGTATGTCGGCTTAAATAAGTTATTGATAAATAAAACAAGAGTAATAAGAGAATAGAAGATATAGTTATTGATAAATACAAGAATAATAAGAGTCAAGTATATGTCACTGAACACGTTCAAGAGGGTATAGTAAGTTTAGCAAGACTTTAATCCGTTCCAGGGATATCGGATTTTGATCAGCCGACTGTATCGAAGCGGCTTACGTTGGACTTATCGGGGTTTTAACATCAGTATGTTGGTTTTATGACAAAAATTGTTTATTTTTTTTCTGTGTTTCAATCGGTTATTGTATTGATCATTAAACTATGACTATTTGGAAGTTCAGGGAAACATTGAAGTGTCCTAAATAAATCATTTTATATTGATGACTTATTTTTAGGTGTTGAAATTGTGTTTATTTTTTTTTTTAATTAATTTCGTCATCATCTACAGACCTGGCTGCCCTCTGCTGGTCATATGCCTTTCTCTTTCCTATTTAAATGAGATAAAAAGGTCATAATTATAAAAGAATGTAATACTGGATGTAAAAATTAAAAATATTCATGTGATTCTACACACATAGGACTAATCTATACAATTTTTAATAGTCCCAACTCTTATCAATATTTTAGTGTAAATCAATATAAATAAAATGAAGTAAAAACAAGCAAATTACTTCTCAGACACAGTATTTGGCATAAAAGTTGTTTTTTTCACGCCAACACTCAATTTCACAAGTTAGTTACGAAAACATTAAAAGTTTGTGGAAAACAAGCGACTAAAAGTTTTTACAGTCAAATTAGCTGTAAAATTTTATGATAATTCGATAATAAAAGTGTAATAAATTCATCTCAAGATTCAACATATATATAACATTTTTCGTTAATCTCTAATTATTAATATTTTTTTTAAACTTATTGGTTAAAAAAGCGTTCTACAAACATTTAACGATATTTAATCAATAAAATCTATTGAACTTATGCTAATATGATTTTTTTTTGTTAAGATTGTTATTGCCCTCATTTCCGGTGTGACGAAAATGCTTATTGCAGAAAAGATATGGATATAGTTGTCTTTTGACTTTGATTATAAAAACGCAGATGCGCTAGGGATGTGACGCTCTTGGGTTCCTGACGAGTATAGTGATATGACCTCTTGCTGATAGTCACGCTGTATTATTTTTATAATTATAGTCCAGTATAGTGAGTACAGTATAATTTAACCTCTAGTTTATCGTACCAGTTCAGACGGTAGATCACAAAACATTAGAAGATTTATGTTACTTTACTAATCTTTCTGGTAAACTTAAAAAAAAGCTTATGTTAAGATATGGTTCACGACAATAGTCGGATGATGGGATTCGAACCCTCAACCGCTAAATCCGTAGTCCTTAACCATTAGTCTATTGACTCTACAAAGTAAATTTATTAACATTATTTTTTTAATTTCAAACTTTTTAATACTAGAAAGATAAGTGGTGCTAATCTGCGTATTAACGTTTATTTCGAATGTATGAATCAGATCAGCCACCTTCGGAAACATTTGCCAAGGCTTAAAACAATGGCAGCCGCAAAATGACAAGAATGAAAATATTTTCGTACTTTTAAAATTCGTCGCCTCCGTCCGCATGCGGAAAAGGTGGGAAATATTTTTCCTGAATCGTAAAATGTCATGTGGTTGTGACAGCAAATTTATATTTCTATTTCAGTATATGAAATTTGAATAAAGAATCTAAGCTACAAATTAATGTATGAAGGTGTCGGTGGTGCAGTTGTTGAACGATTGACTGGACTGGACCGTACTGGACTTTGTTCAGGTTCGTTTTATATATAACAAAAACCCACATAGTGATGTAATATCTATGCAAATAAGTATCATACAGTAATTGTTATAAACAAGACGTAAGGTAAAGATTTTGTTGGAAATTTTCACATTTTTTTTTACATTATACACGTGTGAGAATATTGTTAAATAACATTATATAAAAAGAATTATACAATAAGTCATATCCCGTCCCATGTATTGTATTACTTAGTTTTTTTTTACACTTCTTGTTTATTAATTGGTTTGCGATTGTCAGTTATTTTTGAAATGAATATTTTGTATTCGAGTGCAACGCAATCGATGTTTGTCCATTGTTTCTTCCGGAGAAGGACGTTAGATAATGCCTGTGAGAAGTGCACGTCGCGACGGCCGAGCATTATCGCTATTCCGAACACAATCACGATGGCACGAATCCAATTTAGTAGAACCATTAGCTTTAATTATTGCACTGCTTTCTTTATACATTTCTTTTGTTTCAATTTTTAAGTGTTTAAGTCAGGATTTTAAGCACAACTTATAATGCAGTTATTTCTTTTTAATGCAAAAAGGTCGAGCATGTTTTAAATTCTTTTTGCTTACAGATAAAATGGTTCTTAAATATTATAAGCTATTTTAAAGTATAAACATTAATTTAGATTCAGAAACATTATAATTTGAAGCGCCAATAGCTTAATGGTTAAGGGTACAGACTACCGATCTAGCGGTTGAGGGTTCGAATCCCGCCATTCGGCTATGACCGTGGACCAAATCCTAACACAAGCTTTTTCAAGCTTACCAGGAATGATCACATGGGAAACATTAGTAAATTAATAAAAATCGGCTAAGATAAAAAAAAATAGCCATTAAAAACTACTTGTACATACGTCAGGTATGCAACGCATATTTAGACATTTGTATATTTATTTATTTTGACTGTAATTATCGCTCAGAGATATTAAGTAAGCATTCAAAAGAAACCTAAGCTTAGATACAATTTACGGAAGATACATTAAAAGAATTCCGTTATCTCTGAATCATTTTAAACCAGCAGTCATTTGTCATTCGAGTGATCGCGAAGGTCTGTAAAATTATTTAACATTCTAATTTGCATCATCATCAACCTGCCCTTTTCTTTAAAGAGGGTCGGCACAGTATGTACTACTCTTCCATACATCTCTGTCAGCCGTCATATCTTACACTCACTTACACATATTCTCTTTCACGTAATCCATCCACATCTTCTTCGATCTTCCTCTACCTTTACAGTCGTCCACATTCATTCTTGGCACCTTCTTGTTTATATGCTTATCATCTCTTCGTATAACATATCCATACCACGCTAGCATTTTGCTTCGCATCAATTAACTGTTTTGAATATTTGTACGCGACCATAGTTAAAGATAAATCCAGTTTTGCATTATTAATTGCAGCCGATGTTACAGTATTTGTTTCATTATTCACGTCGGCCTCAGGTGTACCATTACATGTATTTCACTTCATTTGCACAATATGTTAATATACTGATATCAAAGGAAAGGTCGCTATAAACTCTGTTCATTTTGGAATAAAACTCTTTTTATTTGTACAATAAATGTCCTTTTGTTTACATTTACGAATTGGTGACGTCATAACGTTGCGATGTTTTTTTTTTTGGAAGGAAATAAAACTAACAACCGTTTAAAATAAAACTTACGAGAAACTATAATATCCATATACTAATTTAAGATTATTTATTTTGCAAATACTGTTATGCGTAGAGACGATGAGCACATATATAAGGTTATAAAGGTCGAGGAAGACCGTAGGTGTGGATTGTGTGAAATAGGAGAGTAAGATGTGTTAGTTCAGATATGACGGACAGAGTATGGACGACTAGTACATACTGTGCCGACCTTCAAAATGTAAAAATACAAGTTGATATTTTGCAAATAAAGTAAATCTTTAGTTAGAGATAAATTTTAATTTGAATCTAGATCTTTTTTAACGATTTTAAAAGAGGGGCTAGATAGCCGTTTTTTAAAACGAAAACGTTCCGACTCACTAGCGATCGAGAGCACTTAAAGAAATGAACTCGCAACGATTTACTTTGAGCTATGCTGTCATTAACTTGCTGGTTTTGCTAGTTTACGTCGAACCTTTTACGTTTGCGTTTACTTTTCTGTTTTTTAAACATTTTTAACGCTTAATAATAGAATAGAAAAAAAAAAATTAATCACACACGACTGAAGAGGTCCTAAGACAAAGGCGGTAACCTAGTTTCTACAAGTTTTGGGGTAAAATTTTCTTTATATAATGTTTGTTAATATTGTCACGTTTTTCAAGTTTATTAAAATTTTATTTATTTCTCTTACTTTCTTAGTAGGTGATTTAGAAAATAGGTTAAAATTAATTTTATTATACCGTATATTGATGGTGATAAAGTGGAAATAAATAATTAAGGACCGTTCTAGCAACGCTTTGAAATTATTTGAGATTCAAAGTTGTTTGAAGAATACATGACAATACTCTATAATGGAAGCTAAAACTTGAATAATCTGAAAAGTTTTGATAATTTGTTAGTGTACTTTCTATCAAGAGCGTCGGTGGCCTTTTTAGCAGCGTTTAATCAGGTCAGATAAACTAGTACTATAATTTTGTCGGCTCTATACCTTATACAGTCTTTT
>JAODUI010016960.1:0-15453 GCA_027563995.1 Papilio gigon | reverse complement strand
TGAGCCCCCGATGGGCTCGAAACTAGTCGGTACTGACACCGATTTACACGTGAGTTAAGCCGTTTTATAAGTAGTAAAGTAGTATTGTGATGGTGAACTGTTTTTTAAACCATTATTAAAGTTGTGATAATTAGACGATGTGATACTAAATATATTTTTTGCTCTATTATCTAAATTATGTATTGCACACTAAGTAATGTAGCTGACTTTACGTTAAGTCCTTTATACTCAATAATGTTATGATGTTAATTTATATATCCATAACACGTGTTTTGATAATTAAACGATGTGATGCTAAAAACTCATTGCGAAGATAAATATAATTTTTGTTCTATTATCTAATTTATTTGTTACGTAATATGTGATGTTGCTTACTTTTTACGTTATGGCCTTTACTATCGATATTGTGATCTTGGTTTTGTTTTTAATCCTTAACCATATTGTGATAATGACACGTTATGATGAATTTCCATTAGTCTTAGACAGATTCTTATTTATTGCACTAAATGTGATGATGAATACAATTGTTTGCCCTATTATCTAATTTAACTATTTATGTACTATATGTGATGATGTTGATTTGTAAATCCATTACCAGTATTGTGATGGTAAGTATTGGTTGGGATGGAAATCCATTACTTTTAGGCGGATTCTTATTTATTGCACTATATGTGATGATGTTGATTTATAAATCCATTACCAGTATTGTGATGATTATTCGTTGTGATGGTAAGTATTGGTTGGGATGGAAATCCATTACTTTTAGGCGGATTCTTATTTATTGCACTAAATGTGATGATGAATACATTTCTTTGCTCTATTATCTCATTTGTCTATTTCGAACTATGTCATCTTAATCTACGTTATGGCCTTTGTAAACAATATTGTGATGATTATTTGTTGTGATGCTAAATATTGGTTGTGATGAAAATCCTTTACTCTTAGGCGGATTCTTATTTATTGCACTAAATGTGATGATGAATACAATTGTTTGTCCTATTATCTAATTCAACTATTTATTTACTACATGTGATGATGTTGATTTATAAATCCATTACTAGTATTGTGATGATTATTCGTTATGATGATAAATATTGGTTGTGATGGAAATCCATTACTTTTAGGCGGATTCTTATTTATTGCACTAAATGTGATGATAAATATTTTATTTATTAATATCATACAATGTCATGTTATTTACATTATATTTCAGCTACCTTTTACCATGATTGTGACGTTTGCCCGCCTACGTTGTGATGATAACGATCTTAAAAAAAGGTGAGAAACTAATACTATTTTATGCCTAACATTAGTTGTGTTAATTTATTTTACCGCTGATGAAATATTTATGTTTTGTATATATTGCTTAAAATGTTATGATGAGAAATTTGGTTGTGGTAGTCTTAAAGTACTATAATGTGATGTTTGTTTTACTTGTGATGTCGATCTATAAACTAAATTGTGATGATCATTACCCGGAATAGTCATAAAATTATGATGTTCAAACTGCGTTAATGTACTAGTTAAGACTAATGTATATATTTAGAAAAAAGCGTTTGTCGCTGTTCATTTATATTTATTTCTAGGATCAACGAAATTGTTACAAAGAAAAATTCGACTTGCTGTCATAACGTTCCAATGTTGATCATTTTTTATGCTAAAATTACTATGTTAATGAAATAAAAGTTGTGATGAAAAAATAATGGTTGTGTTATTAATAATGTGATGCTTGTTAACGCTGTGATGATTATCTTATGACAGTCGTCATCCGGGCCTGATGGATGACGAACTGTTGAACACAATTTGGTGTTATTGCAGTAAAAGTGGTGTGAAATACTAAATTGCTAATTTGTCAATTTATTACTAACATTGTGATGATAATTGTACAATCTTAAAATTGAAGTCTTAAAACTATCTATATGCCTAATATTTCTGCTAATTTCGTTGTTCCTGATTTAATTATAATTCGAGTTATACGAGTAACTAATAGAGTAGTAGTAATGCTTAAAAATATAACACACTTAAAAGCTCCACACACAGTCCTTCTTTCTTCGTGAGCGAAATAAAGATATAAATTTGTGAGCAAAATAGCAAGGTTTGAACTGTTTAAGCGAGGCGGACATGCTATTATTGCTAACAAATTTACATTTCTATCCCGTTCTAGTGGTGGCGAGGTGACTGCGAACATCATGCCGACTGTAAGGCGAGGCGGTGCCGGCTGTATGAAGTGCATTTATGTGTGCAATATTCTTAAACATAACTAACCTTAAAATTATGAGGTAATTAGAGTGATGTTAGTTAATCTTTGTGATGTTGATGTTACCAGCAAATTGTGTACTGCGCCTGCTTGTAATATGTCCCGGCAAATCAAAACAAAAACAAATTGCAGTTTTCTAATCAAGACTATATTTCGACACTTTTTAAAGATGACACTTCATTAAGTTTCAATCTATAAACACCCAATAAGGTATCACGGGCTCTACCAATGAGATGTGATCTTCAAAAAATATTGAAATATCGTCTTGTGATTGGATTGAGTTAATATGAGATTTGCAGAATATAGGATCTGGCGGGACAGATTACAAACGGGCGGCATACACTATTTGCTGGTGACACTAATGTTGTGATGTTCGTTACGATTGTGACGTTATTTGTGATGTACGTTATTATTGTGATGATTATATTGTGATGAACCGTACATCGCCACCCTGGCAAATTGGGTTGACGATAAAGGGAAATGGGGAAGGTTGTTTAGGAAAGAATTGGGAATAAGGGTTTTAGGATGTCGCTATCCGGAGAGGACAGGGGTAGAATAGCGGCAGCTGTGGTCTTCGGGGTTGCGTACCCGCATTCATCGGCCAGATGAACCCACTGAAGGGACAACATCGAGCTTTGGAAAGGTCTTTTACGAATAATATCTGTGTTATTTAAAATGGTGTGGTCGATGCTGATGTGCTGCTGCACAGTGATTGATGATTCTGTGCCGCTAAATATATATGCTGTGGTTTGAATCCTGATATTGTTTGCTTCAGTATTGCGCCTTCTATTTTTGAATGATCGATGAATTAATGATTGAATGACAAATGAATGATTAATTAAATTTGAGAAGAAAAATTTTAACGTTTACCGACTTATTGAATGATTTACCTAAAAATGTCATATTTGATTTGTATATAATTTTGCAATATTAAATAAGCTAGTTTACGTATGAATGTGGGTTTTTGAACGGATCATCAGTAATTAGAGGAATATTTAAAAAAAAAACTATCTGCACAGCCATATTTTACAAGACTGACTATACTATGATTCTATTAATAATTACATTGTTATTTATTTGCTTAGTATATTAATTATTATTGATTATCTGAAACTATTTGCAATCACGAAATGAATTCTAAAAAGTTACATCTATAAAAAAAATAAAATAAACGAGTTAAAAGGAGCGATTCACACCAGGGCTAAACAAGGTGTTTTATTTTTGTTTTAATCAATTTGCTGGAAAATATAATATTTTTAAGCGACGCTGAGTAGTGTTGAATAGTAAGGATCAGTTTAAACTATGAAAACTCTATTGAGACATTTCAGTATACTACTTATAAAAACGCCTTAACTCATTTGTAAATCGGTGTCGGTACAGACTAGGGCTCTTCTTCAGGTTGAATGGGATTTTTAGTATATCGGGTTCACGGCCCGACCAGTGGCCGATGGGCTCGAAACTAGTCGGTAGATAGCGATTTACATGTGAGTTAAGCCGTTTTTATAAGTTGTATAACAACCAGTTTTATTATTGGAATACAAAATAAACGAAAAAGTAGTGATTCATCTCAATTTGATATTTAACTTTTGAATTAACGATTGCGAATCTTTGTTGTCTGTTTTAAAAATGTTATCGCTCCTTTTATCATGAAATTATTAAAAAAAACTTATACAATTTATAAACTATATCCCACTTATATCATCTGGAAACGTCACCTGGTTATTTCTCGGACAGTGATAATCGTCGCTCGCTCTGGTAGTCCAGTTCCGTTTGATTACGCAACTATATAAAAGCGTCTCGACGCTGACGAAAATTCCGATCTGAAAAACGTTTAACAACATTTTAAATATTTTCTATTATAAATATTTAACGTTTTTTTTAAAGAAATCATTTTAGTACTAAAGGAAATGATATAATTTGCCAGCATTTTGCGCTTCTATTGTCTCGGGTGCTATAAAAAAAAGAAATAAGATTTGTTAAACAATTGACGAGCTATATAGTCGGCGATGATCTTGAACGGCTGATCAGACCTCGAAATGCCTGTATAAGGAACTGTCGCCTCAGCTCAAGTATTAAGTAAAAAGATTTAATACAATTATTCACCCCACCTCTTGTTGTCAAAGTAACTAAAGCACTGAGCGCCTACCCGCCAACGCATGCTGACGGAAACGTTGGTATGTGAATTTTTCAATTAATGTTTTCTAATTTTTTAATGAATCATTAGCAGCAGGTATAATTCGGTTTCTTTAGTTTTCAAGTATTGACTATGTGTAGGTTGCTGACGTAATCTAGAATTAGTGCTTAGGTAATATTAGAACGGCTTCCAATTATAAAAAAAAATGTAAGCCAATTCTATTAAATTCTTGACGATTGTAGCTAACTACTTATAGCGAAGTTGCAAACGCTGGTGTCTTTATGTCCTAAATATTATCTATATATATAAAAATGAATTGTTGTTCGTTAGTCTCGCTAACACTCGAGAACGGCTGAACGGATTTATCTTATCTTGGTCTTGGAATGTTGGTGGCGGTATAAGGAAGGTTTAAAAGGTGAGAAAAATTAGGAAAACACCAGTGAAAGCCTTAAAAATAGCCCTTTTCCATTTCCCACACAAACGTTTTTTACCGAGGAGGAAATGTTTTTATTGTATTTCCTAATAAATTCAACAATTTGTTTATATATTGCCTTTAAGGCGAAATAGAGTTCGCGGGGTCAGCTAGTTTTAAATAAAAAATAAAACCACACATTACTTTCTTCGCGCAGGTTGCATCACGATGTTTACCTTCACCGTAAGAACAAAAAAAAAGTATATACGACGATAGAAAATCATATTTGTATCCGAACCTTGGAGTGTAGATCGCAGTGCGATATAATCAAACTTAACAACTGCGCCATCTTCTATTATTAAGTTATAATACTTAGTTATTAAGTTAATACTTAGTATAATATAATGAAAAATCAATTACCTTATGCCAACACTCTGCCAGTTTGCAATGAGCCCACTCGCACAGTTCTTGACTCGAAGAAATAGCGGCAGACATCTTTAAACAATTAAATTTATTCATTATATTAAGATTAAAGTATTATGCGGGAACAACACACTGGTAGGGCATAGAGATCAAATTAAAAAAAATAATGGAAAGTAAACAAAATAAAATAAAAACTTAACACTTGAAAAATCGTTTATGCATAGACCGCTGGGGGTCTGCTTCCTATGGTGAGGACCTGTGTTCACGAAACAGTGCCATTTCTTCATCAAGTTAATACAGCATTATTTTATTACTATCGTATTATTAGTCAATGCAGACTATAATATATTTATAGGCATATAATATTGCTAAACAACTCTAATTAAACACCAAAAGATTTTTATTCAAATACAAGTCTATTTCAATTAAGATACAAATAATGTGTTCATGTATACGTCTTTTTAAATATCTAGACCAGTGATTTTCAACCACGGTGCCGCAGCACTTGTGTACCGCCAAATTTTGATAATATATAATAATGTTAATATTATTAAATTGTATCATTTAAAAAGAAAAATATTTTTAACATGAATATATATTTAAATCCACAATAAAAATATATTATTTTATTATTTGCTTTACAACGAGTTTCTTCTTAGTGTCGCCGTGTGCCGTTACAAAAAAAAAAAACGTTGAGAATCATTGATCTAGACGCTTCACTGCGCGTTACGTCATCTTAGGTTCGTACGATATTCCGAGCCGCCAAGATATTTGACCACCATAATACAACGAAGAGAGCGGGAGAGATGTTCTAGAACCGCGTGTGTTATATTTTTGTACATATTACATTTATCATCCATTTGTTATTTTAAAAAAAAATATAATTCCTCATGGAACATAACCATTTATAACCGTCATTAGAAAGATACGTGACACATTATGCTGACATAACAAAGACATGGTCAAGATGGCCGCGGATTGCGTCACCTCCGGAAATTAACCGTGTAAAAAAGCCCCAGTTGGAAACACGTGTAATCATGTTATCAAAATGGTGACGCATTTTCTTTAAGACTTTCATTTGTTGAGAATTGAAACTTGTACTGAAGGCATAACGTTACCACGTGATCTTCAAACATAAAGTTTTCATAATTTAATTTAAATATACGATAATTCTAACTAATAATGATACATAAAACATATTGCAATTCAAATAACGAACAAATATAACGATGAATGAACTTTGAACTTGCCACGTGGTTAGTACAAAGTTCGGTGTGACTCAAACGTGCAACATGAGATCGATAAAAAAAACGCCTAGACCATTAAAACAAGGAATTTATGATGAAAGATATGATTATTGACTTACCAGAGTTGTTGTCTAGTTGTGTTTGACTTGATCGACGTGGCAGAAGCCATCAAAGTTCATCGGCCGCAACGGCAACAGCCGGCCCCGAACAGCGCTGACGGTAATCTCTTACCACCGTTGTTCCTTCCACTTGTTGCTTAATGTCCAATGAAGAATTCCTGCATTACACAAACGTGCTATCCTTAATGAAGGTTGGAGATGTACCACAAGCCACGTGGCAAACCACGAGGCGACCGTCAGCTTTTACAAATGAATAACCATGAATAATTAAAACTTTAACTTCAATTGCAAAGCAACGTGGTTCTGTAGAAAGGCACGTGGACTCCACGTTGTTCATCGTATTATAGGAAAAATGAGAAATTCAAGAATCAGACATTCAAAAAAAATAAATAAATCATAAATAAACCCGGATATATTATAATTAAAAACTAATAACTTACCAATCTGTTATATTCTTTTTTCTTAATTGCAGACATGCTGTGGACCAATGGTTTTCTAATTAACTAACGTGTTAACCCTTTGAGGCACACGCGATCAAGTGAACTAATTTCAGCAGTACGTTGGCGAGCATTCGCGTAATGCAAGCTTGCACATTATCAAAGACAAGTATAGCTTCGTTTGAATAATGTTTGCCATGTTTATAATTTAACGAACGATTAACTGACCTTAATACATTTATATATTTGTATCAAAAAAAATAAAATCGAAAATTTTTTCTTCGTCAATGAAAACAAAATGGCTCAGGCTAGGACAAAACGTCGCAGGCAGATCGCACTCCGCATCATTCTCGCGATTCACAACCTTGTTTTACCAGATAATGATAGATGCCTTATGGAGTTGCTTTGGCTTCTTCTACCACCTCATTTCGAAGTGTTAGTAATCAAGGTGAGGATCCCTCGGAGGTCTCTGAACTCAATCGCGCTGTGGTGATTACACCGAACCTAAAAGTTTGGCGGCCACCAAATTCGGTAATATAGAACTGGCCGAAACTCTTGAGCGAGCTTTCGAGTTTAGTTCTTTAAACGATGTTCAGGATAAGCGTCCCCTGCGCCCAGCCATCTAAGCTCGGTAAGCTAAAAAATAAATAAAAAAATAAAAGTAAATCTTAAAGGTTGTCACTAAATCACTTAAAAAATCTCTTGGGTGTCGAATCCCGAATATAGCAAACATTTCTATATTCTAGCCATTGTAATTATTGAGCTATAAGGTTAATGTTGTAGATTTCCATTACCAAGATGCATTATATCAGTAGTCGTCACAATTTCCTATTCAAGGTCCAAATAGAACAATCTGAGGCATAACCGCGGGTACATTCGTGCGCTAAGCAGTTGACACAACCAATCTATTTAATTTTCTTGTGAACTATTACAATATGTTTCCCTCGAAGATGTAAGTTTTTTAGAACTATTTTTTTGTTTTTGAAGTACCAGAAAATCTTTTCAAAGTTTGTTAAAAGTATTCGTGGTTTCTGAAAAGCTTTTTTTTTTAAATACCTTTATGATTCTAAAAGTTCGCGGGCCGGAAAAATCTCCAAGGGTTGACGGTTTGACAACCACTACTTTATACCTCGTACAGGTCTTTCGGAGCAACAAAAGAAATTCCACTGCTATTTCAACGTATCTCTGTTACTTTAAATTGTATGTAAGGGCCATTATCGTCCTACAGATATTTCTAAAATGGTAACACACAGTACCGAGTAATCAAAATAAAAAAATAAAAGTCACGGTTCTCTGACTTGTATTCTTGACCTTTATTTAAATTCATAAATTATTCAAAGTAATAATAATTATAATAAAAAAATATATAAAATGCTTATAATGCATTGTTCATAAGATACATTATTGAAGAGGTTATTTTTGTAAGAAATCAGTACCACAAAACATAACCGTACAAACTGACGTCATCTGAAGCAGTAGCCATAAACTAAACAGCTCACTAGCGCCGAAACGTCAAAAAAGTGTTTCAAATAGCTGTCATTTTCTATCACTATGTTGGTTTTATTTCTTTTTTGACAGAACTATACGCGATCGCAGCGCCTCTACGGTTAAGATATCGTACTACACTGACACTTTTTCGTTGGCTGTCTTGAAATTGCTATATAGACGCTAGAAAGCAGACATGCTAACCTCCAAAAACAATTGTTCCAGAAAACTTTGTTTTTTTTTTTAAATCGAATTGCTAAATCTAGAGTTACTATTTTTGGATACTATATGTATGATTTTGAAGTAATATTTTTTTAAACATTTTGTAGTCGCTTGTTTGTTTTCCAGCGTCAATCTATTAGTAGAATTTAAGGCGTAGTCTAAACCAATAGGATGTCAACAATACTAGTAACAACACTAATTCTAGTTATAGTTTTAAAATTATTTGCAGTCGTATATTGTGCGGTTTATTGGTTATCTATATTTCTAATGACATTCTATCTAATATCTTATAAAATAGAAAAAAAACACATGTACGTTCGAAAATCGTTGATCATTATTGTTCAGTTTTAAAAACTAATTTATAAAACTTCATAAAATTATATTTTACGTAGTAATAATACGAAAGTAAATGTAATAAAACCAATAAACTAACATTATAATGAACTTAACTACACATAAAATAGCATTGGTATACTGTTATATTTACGGAATTGAACAAGGGGGTTTAAACCCATTTAAAATGAATAAAAGTTTAAGCCCCCTTAGTATGTTGGATGTAACAGTGTAATAATGTTAAGTTTTTTAAGTAATTGAGATCCGGAAGGTATTCTAGAAGGCATTATTGAAGGCATACGGGAAGGTTAATTGGTCAACATCGATAACAATTGGTCAAGGTTGCGGGAGTGCACTGAATGCGGGCGGCGTAGGACCGGTCATCGTGGCAATCGATGGCGAAGGCCTACGTCCAGCAGTGGACTGCATTGGGCTGATAATGATGATGATGATAATGATAACAATTGTCATACCATTTAAAAATATAAACAGTACATTTTACAATTGCATTGAAATGTTTGGATTCAATTGAAATTATAACAGAAGTAAACAAAATTAAAACGTAATATTACAAAAATTGCTTTTTTAAAAAATGTACTTTAATTTATGATAAGCATATGTTTTACGTACTGTGTGTTTATAAACTTTATTTAATATATAACAGGACATAAAATATACATATATATGTAACAATGTCATATATTTATGGTTTATTGTATAGATTGATTTATTTGACCCGATGAGAGAAGTTACAGAGGTCACCTTATAAATGTCAAAGTGAATGTCATATTGTAGATGTCATCACACATTGGTGGTCTGTCTACAAGCCGTGGTATTAAGGCTTTCGTCATTTTGGCGCTGATGCCAAAAATTACTAGCGGTGAATTGTCTGTAATTTTAATAGGACCTTGACCAGAGGTCGTCACAGTTTTATTTACAAGGGCTGCATAGAACATTGTGAGGTATCACTGCGGGCCGCACATTCGTGGACTGTATAGTTGACACAACCAATCTATTCAATTTTCTTATGTGCTGTTATAAAGCGTTTCTCCCGTAGATACGAGTTATTTTAGACTTTTTATTTGATTGCGAAGCATTTTAAAAACTTCAATTTAATATTATTGAAAATATTCTGGGTTTTTAAAATAAGGTTTTTTTTCTTCGAAATGTGTATATAATTTGAAAGTTACTCGGGCTGTACAGATCTGTGTTACGGGCCGCGGTTGGACGACCACTGTTCTAAGATATTTCCTATCTTTATTCTAATATACTTTAACAATCAAACGCAATAGCAGCAGCTTTCACCGGGCCATACACAGGTCGGACTATGTCATACATAATTCATACATTTTCAGTCTCAACAGTGTTATTAATGGCATACAAAGCTTTCAATATATTTTAATTTCATTTCTTTCAATTCTAATATTGTCACTAACATAGTTTTATATATGCAAAAATGCAAAAATAATGAATAAATTTAATTATTGTTTATAATGCAGGAGAAATATTACAACTACAAAAAAAAGTAATAAAAAAATGTATAAAGCTACCTGTTTATATATACCAGTGTATATTGTCTCGTAACTATATTAAATGCACCTTACATAAAGATTCGAAATTCGAGAATTAAATACATTAATAGCAAATATATTGTAATCTTAGGAAATGTTATCTATACGTCAAATAAAGATATAATAACATAAAAAAATGCACGTTTACAAAGAAAAATACTAAGATATTGTAAAAGTTTAAAAAAATTACGTTAATAGTATACATTTTATAATTTCTGTATTATCATACGAAATAATATTGAAACATTTTCTCTTAATAGATTACCTTCGTCTCACCGTTAATAATATGATAGGCTCCAAGAACCCCAGTGGGGACGTATAGCTGATGACGATGAGGAAAGTACAAGCTAACAAGGAAGTTTATGAATTAATTCGTAGTTACTATTAGTTGCCAGTTAACACGTTCTATGTAACAATTGCATATAAACAGTCAATAGAATGTGTTAATTTTAACAATTTAAACGGTTCGGCATTATCGATATATGCACGAGAAGTGAGGATAGTTCTAACTCTTCAGAGAAACCGTTAGTTAAACTGACGCTACGATAACCGGTACGTAGACATTTCAACGGGTACGTCGCTTGACCGATGAAGTTCGGATCGCCGAATATATCTTCGTCTTGTACAAGAAAACGAATCAAAGCCAAATCAGGGTTGGCGACTTCCACTTCGCAAATATCATTCCATATAGGATTGATGCCGTTGTCGGCTGAAAAAGAAAATATGCAATGAAACATTTTAATTTACAATATTATAAACAGAAATATATAAAGTAAATTATTATTACAAAATTTTTTACAAGTCAATTTGGTAAACGATCGCTTAGTTTATATAATGACAAAATATTTGCGCGAGAAATTTGATGGCACTGATAACATCGCTCAGCCTGTCCAACATAAAGTACAGATATACTGGGAAATTATTTTCCTTCGTAATTTATGTGAAAAGTTCGTATTTATCGTGCTCGCTCAAATAGCTTCAGTACCATCTTAGAGAATGACATTTTAAATGACAATGACACTAAACAATAAAGTGGCATATCAATGGATACGAAAATGTCAATTCATTTAATACGATCGTTAATTGACAGTTCGGGTGTCATCGTATTCCGATAAAGATCCGAGTTTTCCCGAAGGAGAATTATTTCTCAATATTGATACAATAAAAAAAAATACTCACTGACAGTTTTGGTGACCAATTTGACGCCGTTATCGTAATCAGCGCCTATGATTTCGACTTCGACGAAGGGGCTCGCGGTGCCGCGGCCGGACTTACAAAGGTGTCTTGCCGCGATAATCCGCAACATAACAGTGACAGGCTTCACCTTCCTCTCTACACACCGTCGGTCTTGAGGTGTATATCTATCGTCAAACATGAACTCCGGCTTCAATATATAACCGCAGTTCCCGTTCTCTTTGAACTTGCCCATATTCACTTGCATTGGCTTATCTGGTGTTTGATAATTGAGAGCGACCATCTGCGATCCCGCGTTCCAGAACAATACTGGGTTATAATTTGATGAATCTATTCTTTGTCCCTTTGGATAGATACGACTCAGCTGCACCGTGTGGTACTTTAGGAAATAAGCTTGCGAAGCTTCTTGTTGACACATGAACCGTTCCGCTTTGGTTTCCGGGAAGGAGGACATTTCGTTGAAGATGAAATTTTTACTTTTTAATCTATCAGTGTTGAAAGCAACGGAGCGGCAGTAGACGATGAGATCGGACATTTCTTTGGCGATCCTCCAGGTGCGTTCCATTTTCTTGTGCTGCAGGGACCTGGCGCTGGCGCTGTGTGCAGCCTCTTTGATAGCTGAAAGCCATTCTAGAGCTATTTCCCTTGTAGGAGCGGCCATGTCGAAGGGTGCGCACATGGTCGGAGTCTGTATTCTGACCAGCCAACGTGCCGCACCACTCTCCTCGCCCACAACCAATTCCACGACAGCGCCTAACACATCAACCACTCCCTTCTGAAGAGAACCCAATGCTGCGTTCTCGTTGTCCAAACAGCCCTGGAAAAGGTTTTATAATACAATTAAAAAATTGCCAGAAAAGATAGTTAATTTAGTTTCTTAGGAAAATAGTAAAAAATTTACATCAGGCAACAAATTAAAAAAAAATCATGCAATAGACAAAATCTAATATTACTTTATTCAATCATTTTAATATTATTTCATGTTTTTTTTTACCGTCAACATCATAATCAACGTACTCAGTATCAGCACAGTATTTCTTCCATTCATCTCTGTCAATCGCCATATCACACCCGTGAACTCACACCCTTAACATCTTATGACACAATCCATCCAAACAGTCTTCCTCTACCTTTATAGCCATCGACATATCAAATTTTTCTTCTTTAATTTTTTTTTGTTAAACTGCATAATTAATTCTACATTACTGTCAGTACGAAAGCGAATATACTAACAGGTATTTCAGGCAAATGAGGTACATCGACCTCTTCTACGTAGTTAGCGGGGAACCAATGGTGACGTTTCCCGCCGTAGTCACCCCGCCACCAACCTTCGTCGGGTTTGTCCACGTTCGTTATTATTGCGTGCTTACAAAAGGACAGTTCGTCATCTTGCCGCGCGCGGTAGTCATACAAAGCTTTCACTGTCACCTAACACGATATAAACAAAAAAAAAAAAACAAAATATAAAAAGATCAAAATTAACAAAAATTAAATAAAATCTTTTAAACAATTTAAAAGAAAACGATAATTAATTATAATAATATAAAAAAAAATATATATTTAATAAATTCACTAAAAGATAACCTCTAACTTGCTAATTGTAATAGTTTATAATAAGGCATGCATTAAAAAAACAATACACAAGACTTATTACAGCAACCGTTGATATCCTTTTATACTAAATCTGAATAAAAAATGTAAAAAAAAATCTCATATAAATACCTTCGAAGTAAAAGACGTAGGATCCATATATCCCGGGGTTCCATAAACGGAACTGTCATCTGGTTCCTGAGATGTTAAAATAATTAAAAAAAAAACTCAAGAACTAAACATTATCAAAAAGCTTCAAGTCTAAATTACATCTACTACTCGCTAATTCTACATGATTCTATTTCTACATACTACTTCTAATTCATTCTCATATGAATAAGAAATTATACATACTGTTATAATTCTTCTTATAGCCTCCTCACTGATGGAATATGAAAGCTTGACCTTTTTGTACAAAGGATTCTTTTCATAGTATGACACCAATTCTACTAAACTTTCAAACTTAACCGTGCCTATTGTATACAACCTCCCTTCCAGTCTTATCCTGCAGTGTTTGATTTCTTTCTCCGTTCTAGAACACAATTCATCATCAGCTCACTATACGTCCCCAGCAAGAGGCTTAGAGCCTACTCTATTATTAGAGATGACTAGGCCATAGTCAACCACGCTGGCCCAGTGCGTGTTGGTTGACTTCACACTTGTCTTAGAATTTTTAATTTTTGAAATTTTATTATATACAAATATTGAACTATACGCTGAAAGTAGGACTTTGCAAATGCTTACAAATTAAAAATAGGAAATAAACACAAAAACTGTCATCTTATATCATCAATCTGACCATTTCCCTAGACAGGGTTGGCAGAGGATATACAATTTCATACATCTCTATCAACCGTCATCTGAATTCGCACATTTCTCATGTCTTGTACAATCCATCCACACTTTTAATATTCATATAGTATGTGAAATCCACACTAAGGAATACCTTTAGTGACTGAACTCTAAGTATGGCAATAAGTGATTAGTATTGACTTAATAAAGATATCACCTGAAGCTGATAGCGAAGGAGCCATGTTCTTTCTCACTCGGTCTGACAAGGAAGGCACCATCAACATTGACTTTACGTAGGAGTTCCTCGGCCTGCGCCCTCGAGCAATGAGGATGGTACCAATCTTTACCTTCATGCTTATTTGGTTGGGGCACCGGCTCTTTTAGTGTTATTAGAAACTCCTATAATTTAATAGAAACTGTTATATGTAAAGATACATAATGCAAGACTAATAAATACAGTTACAGTAGTGAGAAGTGATTTTCCTTCGGTAAAACTGGTATCTTTATCAGAATACGATGACACCCGAACTGTCAATGAACGATCGTATTAAATGAGTGACATTTTTATATCCATTAATATGGCATTTCATTGTTTAGTGCCAAATGTCAAATGAATAACATCATTCTCTAAAATGGGTACTGAAGCTATTAAAGATATACGATAAATAAAAACTTTTCCCAACAAATTACGAAGGACAATGTTTTCTCATTATATCTGTATACAGATGTTATGTACCTGACTGCGTAGCGGATGCTGCCTGTAATGTGTGATCAAGCTGTACAAACTGTCAAAGCATACCGTCTCTATCAGATAATATTTGGTTATACCCCGTTCCTGTTTCAATTTTATGCGACAATGGTTCACTTTGCCCTGTCTCCAGAATGACAGACAGTAGTCACCAACAAATGTCACACTTTCTCTAACAAGGAACGTGCCATCACCGAGATGTGCGTGTGCTCTCAACAGATCTTCAGCTTCCTGTCTATTGCCTGTCAATTTTCCATGGAACCAACATTCACCAAAGTGTAATTCGTCTTGGGGTATACATGAAGTGTCTATTTCAGGTTCATCATCGCTGTCAATGTCAGTTTCACTCGGTGTGCTGTAGTTTTCTGTATAATAAAGCTTGTTTTCAGTAAGCACAAACGCATGCGGGTTCCATTCTTTATCAACTGGATCTTCCAATAGTAGTATGCCATTTTTAATTGAATTCCTCAAATCTATATCTTTACCTTC
>JAODUI010016959.1:0-15849 GCA_027563995.1 Papilio gigon | reverse complement strand
GCTCTTACGGTGAAGGAAAACATCGTGATGCAACCTGCACATATCGGCGAAGAAATTCAAAGATATGTGTGAAGTCAGCCCTAATAATAGGGTAGGCTCCGAGCCCATCGGTGGGGACGTATAGTGAGCTGATGTGATGACTAATGGATATGAAAATGTCACTTATTTGATACGATCATTCATTAACAGTTCGGCTGTCATCGTCTGCGGATAAAGAACTAAGTTTTCTCGAAGGAAAATAATTTCTCACTACATCTGTAAAGATATTTACGTAGTCTGAAAGGAGAGGTGGGTCACTAAGTATTTTTATTACTCGCGAATTATTTATGAAAGTATTTTAACTTTATCTGTTTAAGGAAATAACACGAACAGAGGACCGCATACTGCGGAAGGCAGTGAAAGGCCTATGTCCAGTAGACAGACAGGGGCTGATGATGATGATGACGCGAACAGATAACAGACACAGTTAAAGTTAACGTGGAGATGAATATAAAGTTATTTGAAAAAAAAATAACCTTTAATTATGACTTGGTACATTATCTAAGTCGAGATACAATTATTATTAATTCAAACGCGACTTTATCAATGAATTCGGTCGCTGTTGATATTGTTTTAATTCAGGGTTGTCAGGGCAACATACGAGTTGATCTGATGCTACTAGGGCTGTCAATAATTACACATAAAATAATTTAACGTGACAATTAAATTTAACTTAATAATTAATAAATTGATGAATAGAAAAGAAATACATATCTTTAATACACGAAAGTCTTTTAATATTAATTTATTCAAAATACTAAAAATAACTTTTTATTGATGCAAATATGTACACAGATTCCGAGGACCCTTGTCTCCCAAACTAGGTCGTCCTGTGCGTCAGACAGCAATGCCTTCCCCTTGTCGTATGTGTTATTATATGAATGGAAAAAATCAGAACAACATGAACAAAAACAAATGAATTATCGCTAACTGAACTGTAACAAAAAGAAAGTTAAATTATTAAAACTGTCTTGAGACAATATCGTACTTATAAAAACTTAACTCACACGTAAATCGGTGTCGGTACCTATTAGTTTCAATTCCATCGCGGGCTGACTAGTCGGTATCGACACCGATTTACATGTGAGTTAAGCCTTTATTAAAAATAGTATAATAAGAAAGTTTACATCTAATAATCTAATATTCAATTATGTTTGAAAGAATTAAAGTAAATACAATTTTTAAGGGATTATTTAAATAATAAATGTTTGTATGTGGCAACCCTAACGTCGCGCCAATGAGTGTCGCTGCGCCGGCGCTTGCTTTGTGAATTAACCGAACCATCGTCCCCCGTAAGGTCCTGTGGGAGTGGAGGAATGTGGCTAGCAGCGCGATCTACTTGGAGAGCCAGCGTTACTAAATAAAGCAAGGAAACGCCAATTAAACCTCTTATTGTGTCTCTTTTATAATGATCGTTTTACAGCGGGCAAGGACAATTAAATATGAACGAACATATCTGGGCCGGTAAGTGGCGCTGCTGTCCCGGATATTTTTGTCTGGGAATGCGTTAAATCCATATAGATATAGGAAATTACATAAAAGAAAGAACCCGAGACAGCAACAGTAAGACAAAGCTATTGTGAAACTTTTTTAAAATTCATGGTGAGCTATTATAACCTAGTTTGATTTATACCTACCGTATCGGATAACTTAGTCTGTCTATAACTACATATAAATATTATGAATTTCAGGAATTCATGGAATGAAAATTTTCACTAGAAAAACACGCGAAAAACGGCCACAATTGTCGGTAACTAGTCTCATACAGATGTTGAAGGCATACGAATAGTTTCTTGCCAATTCCTAATATAGAGTTTTAAATAGGAATTTAAAACCATTTTTTTACCATTACAATTGAAATGAATAAAATAAATAATTGTAATAAAAATTAAAAAAAAACACCCTCTGTAAGGCCTTCCCTAAATAGGCCTGTGTTTAACTCCTATATTATTCCTGTTTATATCACGCTGTATTCTAATGGCTTAAACTCTGCAGAGTGCTCCATCACCAGTATCAAAGTTAGTAAACCCTTGGGAACCGTTAACCGTCTCGTTTCGTCTTTGTTATCCGAGCTTTAACATTTACCAGTACTTTAGAACTTTGAGAGACATAAATCATACTGAAGCTTAGGAAGGAAGTTTACAAAAGTTATGGTTCGTGATGGTCATATCAATCTATAGATATATGAACAGCAACTTATGTATACATGGCCGGGATCGTATCGGTAATAGATTACGGTCTAGTCCGGTCAAACGCTTAACTACTGCGCCACCGTAGGTACTACTCGTGTATTTCAAAAACAGAAATTATTTTTTAATTTAGAATAAATTTTAAATTGTTTCTTTTATACGCCGAAATCAATAAGTATTCACTATTTCACGCTGACTAGACCGAAAAAATAAAAATAATGTTTTGTTGCAACTTGACAACTTCTGAAAAATCTATATTCGGCAAGCATCGAGTGGTTCGTGAAAGGTCAACCGATACACAATTGTTAACATGTCGTCGCGTTTGCAAAGGTCACGCAGCCTATTATAACCGTTGGTTTTTACTGCCGAAACACCTGTACACAACATATTGTCGCACCTCTCAATGTCAGTAGAAACAGTTTGCGCTTTATAACATAGTATAGTATTACTTACTAAAGTACGTAAAATAATTTCCAAGAACATTATAGTCTCATTATAATGTTTAATTCAACCTGGATTATTTTATTGTAAAAGATACAAAAGAAAACGTTCAGTGGCAAGTAAAATAATTTGTTTGAAACGCTCCAAGTTTGCACGGCTAAGTAAGCAGTGAGCAATTAAAAACAGCGTTTGTTTGTCGTAGACCTTCGTAGCACTTTCGTAGCCGCGCAGCACTATTGACGTAAGAAATTATACTAGGAAAATATTACATGTTAGAAAATAGTCTGTTTTTCTTTTATAAACGTATACGGTACTGGCTTTTATAGTAATTTATTGTGCATAGATGTGTTTTGGACAATTTTAGTGTTTGAATCGACGACACAAACGTATTTACGATTACAGTATCATAAAGATAAAGATATAGAAGTAGTTGGGAAACGTTTGTTACAATTTCACATTTGCATTGAATTCGGTTTAATTGGTAATACAGCTCTTCTCCCAACAGATCATTTAATATTGACTTTTACTATAGACATTACAAAGGTCATATTAAGCCTAATGGAAATTGTATTTTGATGACATCACGCAGAAGGAGGCTGTGTAAACTAGGTCATACGAGTGAATAATTTATAGCAAATAGATCGTTTGCTATTAATTCTTATGTACAACTTAAACGTATACCTAGAGTATGCGGTCCTCCGCCTTCCGAGTCATACAAAAACATACAATTAAAAAAAAGCTAGACTACTCCTCTTATTTTCTAAAGCTCAGAGTTTGCATCTTGCAAAACAAAACAAAACATAGTCGCCAATACAAGCCAACTCTAAATTCTACCTTCTGCTTTAAAGAATACGTGTCAATTTACTCTATACATGCTCACCTGCGGTACACAACTTCGAATCCTCATCATACCCGTCAATGCAGTCCGGAGCGCCGTCACACAGATATTGGATGGAGATGCAGTTGCCATCCACCGGGCACTTGAACGGCTCGTACGGATGACAGTACTCTAAAAAATATGAATAGAAAGATTATTAGTGTTTTACAGATTAAACAATTGAAAAATATATATTTCGCTATAGTTAAATACTCGACGAATTAATACATACGCACGACGAAGTTATATCCTTTTGGTCTTTTCCCTATGGAGTGTCTGCACAGTATCTACTACTCTTCCGCATCTCTATCAGCCCTCATATCTGAACTCACACACTTCTTACTCGTATCCTCTATCGCACAATCCATCCACATCTTCGGTCTTCCTCTAACTTTATAGCTATCCACATCCAAAATAATTGTCAAATTAGTAAGAATAAATAAATGAATTTCGGCCTTCGTTAAATACGTTAATTTTAAAAGACTCCTTCGTACAAAATTTAAATAAAGATAATTCTTGTAATGGTTTTTAACATTATTATCAAGTCCACGTTCATTCTACGCGTTGTAAGTAAAGGTAATAAAGTTTTTTTTTTAAAATAGTTACTTTAAATATAATTTCGTGTGAGGTATGACAGTTTTTACGGCCTACAATTTTAGTTAACAGTTCTTTTTAAATTATTAAAACAACTTCAAAACTCATTTATAATTTACGTAAGCAATCAAAAAATAATGTTACAACTCCGTGTTAAAATAATGTTTACTTCGATATGCAAGAAATAAAAGTGCGGCGAAAAAACTGAGATAAACAAGCGAAATGAAAACCTTTTTATTTTTTAATTAACATTAAGTGGTTTTTCTTAGCGGGGAAAGAACGTAGCTTTAATTTGCATCCTCCGTTCTTCATCTCAAGTTAACTTATTTATAACATAATTTTATATTGCAAAAGTTTCTTGTTTTTTTTTTAGAAAATAATTACAATGCTTTTAATTTTATCCCTCATTCAACATTGTTAACATTATGGTTTCATTGTAATGCTTAATTAGTTAAGTTTTTTATTGTCATGCAAATATCGATAAATTGTCGTTTTAGTAATATATGCCAAAGACAAAAATTTAACACTCCTTTCAAAAATTAATAGCAATATATTCAATCCATTTGCCAATGTAGCCTGAAAGTTGTATCCATCGACCTTCTGCTTGCATTTTTGTTACCTACATTCCTCAGTACAAGTCTGTAAAATATCCGGTTAAATGCGTTTACTGTATCCGAAGTTCTACATTATTTTAAAACAATTACTAACTACATAGTAAGGACCTTCATAATCAGAGATCCAAGTAAACTGGTTAACACGTAAGGTTAGCCTTTGACCCATTACCTTCACGCTGTCAAGATGAAGACATTAATCATATCACCCTATGACCTCTGAAGCTTTCGTATTACACGCAAATTACAAAGGTCCGTTCGACCTTTGGCGTCATTAAAGTTATGATTTTAGTGGTAATTAGGGTAGGCTAGTTGATTTTATAAATTATATATAATCAATACTCTGTGTTACAATTTATGAATCTACCGTTGGGCCGATTGAACAGTAGGCCAAACGGTTCATTGGAAAACACCCGTATACTGATGTTTTCCTGTATTAAATAGAATTTGTTCAAAAAGCTAGTGAAATAACTAAAATGTATATAGCGAGCACATTTAATGTTAATAGGTGTGTGAACCCGAGAGTCGTAACCACGTTAATGTGAACTGTAAAGTGAGACCGCGCCAGTTATTATAGCCAAGGGTCCACTGTAACAAATTAAAAAAGATTACCCACAATTAAGGTAAGAGTCGTCAATGTTACCAGTTTTATTTTAGGTTGGGTACCTACTTTGTTTTTAATATTCAAATTTCTTTATTGAAATGAAAAAAAAACGCATTAAAATGTTTGGATTTCAACTAGTTAAGAAAGCAAAAGATCGCTTTTAAATCTATTTAAACTGCCTTATGTTAATCACAAATCAAGATGTGTCACATTGATCGATAACTTCCATCGCAACTTGATACAGTTTTTCACGAGCAAATGTACAGTTGTTATTTATTTTAGTACAGGTATAAAGGCAAAGTCCTCAATGGCAAGCATTGCATTGACATTATAAAAGCCGAGAGTAGCAAGGCGACCTACTTGGCCACGCCTTAGATGTCGTTATGTTGGCATCACTGCTCATAACATTAAGTATCCGCCCCAGTCGTTATGTTGGCACCACTAGTCCTTCTGGATGAATCAACGCCGACAAGGTAATTCCCATTTAGATGCTGGCTGGTCGAGTTTCGAGTCGCAGTGGAAATAGTGCGAAATATGATTAGGTAAACGAATATGTGGTTACGCCGGTCACCGGCGAGTACTACTTCTATATCATCCATTCATTCGTTACATCATTCATTCAATTATAAATAAGTACCAGATCTCTTGGTGTGATGACCGTAGAGCTTGTTCAGGTCCAGCGAAAGCACGGCGCCCGGCAGCGCGACGCTCACTGCCGCCAGCGCGGCCACGCACGCCGCCACACGGCACCCACACATTGCTGCGGCACAAACAACACGCGTTATTGATCACTATATACAACAAGGAATAGACATCGCACAATGCGAATAGACCGAATGCTAAAAAGAAACTAAAAAGCTCCACTAATTGTTGCCATATACGAACAGCTTTACAGCAACGACAAGACACTGTCCCTTTGAAGCTACTGTTATCGACCGCTTCAAACTGTCCGTGTGTAATAGCCTTTACGTGAACCTCAGTTTTGAAGTCTCTATTAGAAAGTTCGTCAACTTCATCTGAATTATAAATGTGTTGTTAAATTTCTCTAAAAGCATTGCTATGAGTTATTATTTATTTTAAGACATCAAGTATTTTCCCTTAATTTATTAGCTTCGTAAGAATTTTAATAAATAATGAGATCAAAGTTTATCAAAGTAATATTTGATGACGCAAAAAATAGTAATAAAATTTAACCTAACAAATGAAGTAAAAAAAAACGAAGTAGTTCTCTTGTATTAAAGTTTCATTTCTGTAAAATGAACGCGTGTTTTACATACTAATTTACTTAATAATAAAAATAAACGAACCAATAAATCATTCTTGTAGCGTTTGACTTTAAAATCACCTCTGACAAATGACCTAATTTATCCAATGGAATTGCTTCAAACATTTTCATTTCGAACACAATTCAAGCGGCGTCTGACAATTTCATTCATGGAAAGGACCCCGAGGGCTTTAAATATAACTCTGTATTATCAAATGATTAATTGCCTTGTGAGAAACAAGGGGAAATTGCGTTATACTTCTTAAATATTAAAGACTATGTTTGTAGGAGACATAACGAAATGGATAACAGTGAAAGAGCTCGTAGCGACATCTGTTGCACGAATAGCTCACTGCACCGGTGCAATACAACCACAAAAAGACAGGCGTCAAGTAAAAGTAATTCTGTGTTGTGTGATGACTGTGCGAAAACCAATGTTAGCCCTTTTCCCTTCCCAACCTCTTCCTTATAAGGAATTGATGGTAAGAGGATGTGTGTTGTGTAGAGCAGAGTACTAGAAATAGAGGAAATGTCGTCTTACTGCGAGGTCCTCTGTCGATTAAAGGTAGACAGCACAAGAATTAATGCGGATGTCTATTGTCACAGTCACTATACTTTTCGGCGAAGGTAGCCGCGAGCTAGATATGTTCATCCGTATGATAAATGCTTGAAAACAGTTAAAATATGTCAAGTTTACAACATTAACTTGTTTTTTGCGATTTCTAATTAAACAAATGAATTCCGAATCATTACAGAAGCGATAATTTCTCGTGATATTACGAAATGTTTATTTCAAAGCTATTCCGCTCGCGGCGATTAGTTTACAGCTAAATATATTTCCAGCTTTGTAACGGAGTTTAGCGGATTTAGCCCGTTCGTTTCGTTAATTATAAATTATAAACGTTTGATTATAGGGATTGGATTATCTTTACCGATGTAAAATATAATTGGTAGTAGTTATGAATTATTGCACAGATATGTAATTTGTAGATATCTTATCTACATAAAAAAAGGTTAAGAAATTTTTCGGAGGCTTCTTGTTAGTAAATTAAGACAATGTTGTTATTGACAATACTAAAAGACGTTACCAAGACTTTTCATAGCGTAGAACATTCCATGTAACACACAACACAATATAATATCTCAATTTCCTACAACGGTTTCAGTGATTACAAAAAAAAACTAATTAGAAAAGCTTCGCATAAAGCTTCTGTATTTGTAATGTATGTTACGTTATTCTGAAGAAACTTTTAATGTTTCTGTTGCACCTCATCTCTTTGAGATCCCAAGCGGGTAACTTGAAGTTGCAACATCGCAGTATATGTACAAAGTCGCTGTTAAATTTAATATTACGTTTAACTTTAATGTACATATGTGCTTTGAGTAAATATGGTCGCGATTATTACATAGTGTTGCTCGCTATATACCTTTAGTTTTATGAAATATAAATATTTTCTCCGTACAACATATTAACTCTATTATCAAACATTAAACAGAATTTTCAATACAAAATTTCCTAAACCAACTAAAACTTGATTTTCGCATCTCGAATTGAATTTGGTTTGAGCTAGTTTCGACGTCGTTTAGTCGCAATTGGGTGACGTCATTTCCGCTCTACGAAGCTTCTACGCCACAAAGCCCGGAGGCTTTCATTGCACAGTGCACAGTATAACCACGGTTGTACGCTATGCTAAGTTTTAATTAGTCTCCCCTGGTGTACTGCAAGTGTTGATACTTTGTGTTGATAAATTATAATTGTTTTTGTTATAAATGTTCGTTGGTTATACTTGACTCACAGACTAATTAAAATAGTTTTAATATGTTACATAAAATTGTACTTTATCTGTTTCAACAATAAGCAAGTATTTCATCCTATCTAGAATCTAGAACATAGAATACTATTTATTTCGATTTAGCACAGCCCTAGGAAATCTCCTTATTCTTATTGTATTCAAATACTTTGAATATACATACATCTTTTAACTACAGTCTAGTTAATAATATAATTATATTACTTTTTTTACATGATAGAAGAAAAAATAAAAGTTACATCACATTAGATGTCCAGCGACTCCTTCCGGGCGGAGTAAAAAACGACTTCATTGTAGCCATGTTTTCTTTCAGACAATGTTCTTGTGATACGTCATAACAAACATCCATCCATCCAAACTTTCGCATTTATAATAATAGTAAGAAGTAAGTTATTTCTGTATTGCAGTTTAAAATGTACAAATAATTCTATTCTCTGAGCAGATGTCAAAAATATTAGAAATTGTTTCCTACATTTTCTCGGTAAGACTGAGCTGCCGCCGCGCGCAGGCATCCCTGCTTCATTGTGTTCACCTCTGACACAATGACTTTACTGAGAAGCAGACTATTTCAATTTTCTCTAGTCAGAATTTCCTCGAAATAAAAATAACGACTCTCGTGGAAAAAACATAAATTATCATTCTGTTTTACATTTTGTTTTAAATAATATCAGATTATTTGTTAAGTTACCAATATTTGTTTTACCACTCCAACAAAGCTCTAAGCTTGTCCTAGGATATGATCCACGACAATAGTCGAATAACGGGATTCGAACTCTCGACCACGTAATCGGAAATCTCTAGCCTTTAGGCATTAACCTATTGGCGCTTAAATGATTACAATAATGACGCTAACATATAAGTACTGTCAACTTAGTTCTGTTTTCAAGTAACTTAAATTCTTAACTTATTAAACTCTTATGAGGCATTAGGCTTTTATACAACTAATAGTTTTTACCCGTTGGAGGTCCTTTTTCAGGTTGATTGAACTAACAGGCTACATTCAGGATTGCATATTTTTGAATACAATTCTGTTTAAAAATCATATTTTCAAGTTAACTTTTAAAAAGTGGCATATTTTGCAGTAGTTATTCACGGTCTCAAAAGCTCTCGTTGAGAGTATGTACACGGGTAAAAGCTTTATTTTCTCTTTGCCAAGCTCAATGCAACTTGTTGAAACATACGTCAGGTGAACTTACTTTGTGTCAAGCATTTGTTACTGAGTTTTCACATATATTATCTAGAAAACGCTTTGTTGATTACAATTATATAATATATGTTATAGAAGGTAGTCGTATGAACACATCTTAATATCCAGTTTTATTTACAACAGTGGGATGGAGCTATACCTCCCCGCTCTCAACGCTCCCGGTTCAAGGAACAAAGATCCATTGTTCACATAGCTCGTTCGGGATGCAGTTTGCTCATATAATTTAGACCAAAAGTCTCAGTTTAAAGCAAAGAGTTACAAGGCTTACAATTTAAAAATGTTATCAGGCTTATAAAATAACAAATCGAATTATTCAATTGTTTTTACAAACATTTTTACTATAAAAAAAAAGATCAGCTTAATACATTCATGTGTGCGGATTCAATCAACAATTTTTTTAATGACTTTAAAAAAACAAACGTTTCCATTTTCAAAAATTAATTTAAACTTTCGTGCAACACAATGAATGTATTTATTTTTAATTAAAACTGTACAAAGCGGAGCATTGAATTTGGAATAAAAAATTCAAAATATATTCCACGCGATGTTTTCTGTTCAATTAAAACGTAAGCTAACAATATCTCATGGCACTAATTGGATGTTAAGTCTCAGTCGAGCGAGCTCGTGTGCTCGCGTTGTTAGAATATAAAATACGTTATTCTATAATACTCCTAAACCGATGCTAAAATGCCCGTTAGAATCTAACTGTGCTACGAACTATACTCTTTTAATGAAAATGAAAAATGAAAAATGATTTATTAAGTTAAAATTAATATGAATATTAATTAAAACATAACATTTTCTTAAACTATTAAAACGTTCATGAGACATTTCACTATACTACTTATAAAACGGCTTAACTCACGTGTAAATCGGTGTCAGTACCAGTGAGCGACGGGCCGCGGACGCGCTATAGTACCGTTCCCACTCACCCTGAAGAAGAGCCCCCGAAGGGCTCGAAACTAGTCGGTACTAACACCGATTTACACGTGAGTTAAGCCGTTTTATAAGTAGTATAACATTTTCTTATCTTTTTTGTGTACCGTGTAAAATTGATGGTCGTCAATGTTTACTAATAGACTAAAAAGAATAAACCCGCTTCACTATTCATTATTTTTTAGTGACTATTTATTCACAGCCTTACCGAGGAAGGATATTATACTAACAGCTCATATTTCAAATTCAACCAAGGTTAACACTATGTACGCATATTCTCATAAATACACATTGTAGTATGTATTAAAATATTTAAACTTTCTTAATGTTAATACTCTTCTAAATTTATTGTAAATCAAATCCCAACCACACTGAAAAAGAGCGTATGGTCTGGAAACTAGTCGGTGCCGACACCGGATGAGTACGTCAGTGTTACCCGTATCATATTTAGTTTGTATTGTTTGTAAGATAAATTGTATATAGTTGGTAACTATGATGTAACAGAGACATGCTTAAGAAGCTAGTTAAATTTTACTACTCGTGTAACAGCTAACTAAGTATCTCTTAAACTTAAAGCTTAGTTAACCGGAGTTTACTTACAAGAAACTTAACTGCATTAATGAGAATGTTTTAAGTTTTACGCAGTGTTCTATGTTAGCTTATGAACTTAATGTTTATTTTATAGAAAAGTTATTTGGTAAAGCTGTTTTTACATATTCATTATATTTAATTATGTATTTTTTATTCTATGCAAACGATACTGTTATATCCCTTATCTGTTTTACATACATTTATTACTCCAAGACATTGACTGGTCATTTCAGTGAGACTACGCATACTTTATTTAAAATAAGGATACTGAAGGACTATGTGAGATGATAATTTCAGAAATATATGTTGAATTAAAGTCACTTTAATAATCTCGTTTTCAATTAAACTATTTTAAGTGACAGTTAAAAGTTCTAAGTTTTTTCTACAGACCTAAGTTTTAACTGAACAATTCGACAGTTAAAACTATGCAGTTAAAAATGAAGGATTTTAGAATGCTTTATATTCAGGCAATGATAAAGTTATACTTTAACCAGAGCGTGCAATTTCAAAACTTATATTGGAGATGCAAATTGTACACAAGTCCGAGAGGACCGGGTGGTTGCTCTGTGAAAATATTTTTCTCGTACCCATAAAAACATTACGTGACCCGTATCCACGATGAGGTTTTAGATAATATCGTAAGCTTCCGGTTTTAAGACCGGTACAGCCTCTCTGAAACTTTTGTTATGGAAACTGATTATCTCTATATGTATTATATATTTCAAGTATCTAAATAGTCTACATATATGTTACAGAAAGTGAACTAGGCCCGTTTACAAACTCCACTTGGTTTTTGTATAAATCGAAACATTAGTAGATTTTTGTTAATTAACTAAAATTTCTTTTAACCATTTCAGTTAAGCTTGAAAAAGTTTGTGCAAGGATATGGTTCATGACATTAGTCGAATGGGGGGATTCCAACCCACAGCGACTAGATCCGTAGTCTAGACCTAGACCTTAATAATTAGGCTATTGGTGCTTCAAATCAAGAACAGATTGAAGCGCACTAGCCTAATAGTTATAATTACCGTTACCGATCTGCCGGTCGTGGGTTGGAATCCCGCCATTCGACTATTGTCGGGGATCATATTCTAAGACAAGCTTTTTTAAGCTTACCTGGAATGGTTACAAGAAATGTTATTAAACTAATGAAAATCTACTAATATTTTATTAAAAAAAAAATATTGTCATGTCTTTTATTTCCTTCGAAAAAAAAATAGAGAGAAAAATGTTTAGATACATGTGTTTCGGTAGTGGAAACTCAAACAAAATAACGACGAAGTCGTAATAAGAAACAATTTGCATTACGGCTTCACCTTTGTTATTTGAAATCGAAACAAGGAGGCTGCGGGAAGCATAACTTTCTACAATGTAATTCCTTTTGGCAGTTAAACTTTACGATACACCACAAACTTTACGACGCGACTCCCATATTTAGAGAAAATTTGAGGTTACCTTCTTTTCCTTTCAAGTAAGCAAAAACATTTTCGTCTATAGTCTTTGTATATTGCTTGACCGATAGATAACCCGACGAATTTTATCGAAACTTAAAGATGTACTTACCGTCAATAGACAGTTCTACTTTATTTCTATCTATAAAGAAATAGAATAATAAACATATTTACAATATAAAAATAATACTAAAGGATTATATAAAATATTTTCTTAAAATATTACTCCACTTTTTGTATAGAAATAGTAATAACAACGTTCAAATAAAATATTGGAACGATAAAAGATCAAAGAGAAAGTTAGCAATATGAAAATATCAATTTGTTATTCGCAGAGGGGCCATGGAATGTGATTTACGTAAAAATCGTCTGAATGTACAGCTATTGGTGATTTTACAAGCTTACAATATCGAACGGAATTTCCCTAGAGCTATCTCCTGATTGATTCTTTTGGGTAACCTATTATAATTGAATTTGTATTCGAAAAACGAGAACCTAGAAATAACCAATATATTTTCTGTGTTTTGTATACAATATAGGAACGAAGATAGACTGACATTTTGTTTCATTACATACGAAAAGAATCTCCAGATCCTGGACTGCGTCGAGATAGATTAGAACTGACATAATTCATATTTTAAGTCGGAGGTCCAAGGTCTGATTCAAATCGTTGCGTCACTCTAAATAGTTTTTTTTAACATGTTCTCGACGTCTCACTTCCCTTAAGTATAGATTGGTCACGTCTACATTTTGTGACGTACTTAAGTGCTAAGTTGATTAAGTAAGGCAATGTAAGTAATAAGTTAGCGACACTGAAGTACAGACAGACCGTAACAAGAATATTACGTCTAATAAAATGTAACAAGCTTAATAAACACAGAGTGCTACTAGGGCCGCCCCGTGGGGACTGAAGTAACCTTGTCGCATTAGAAGATGAGGGAAAAGTTTACCGTACGTTGTAATTAAACGTTATTAGCTTTCCATCCACATATTAATTTGTTAATTGTTATAAAGCGTTAATGGTTTTAAATTAAACTGCGAATGTTTGGATGTGTGTTACTACGTTACTTCAGGTCTACTGAATGGATAACATTTGAACCAAAGTAGATTACAGCCTAGAACTGCGAATAGACTCCTCCTCTTTTAGTTTAAAATTAGACGCGAATGGAGATCATTGCCAGGTCGTAAAATTGTCAAAAAAGTAAAACAAACGTACTAGCAATTGTTTTTTAAATTGGAGCATATGCTTGGTGCAATCCCTTTGGAATTAAAAAAATCAAAACAAATGCCACCAGCTCCATTCTTGATCATCGGATGGCGATTTTTAGCGATGCCCTTGAAAACAGTTTTTCTAACGATTCAATACAGTTCGTTACACATTAACTCAAAGCCACTATCTGTTGACGTGGGTAAATTGAGTTAAATAAATAGGCTTACACCTAAACATATTTAGTGATATTAGTCGCTTCTCGCCGCAATGGTCGTGCCTCGCATAACTAATGCAAAGGATATGCCCAGAAAAGTTTATTTAATATAAAGTTACGAGAACAAAGTCACGTCCTGGACTCATTTAATTATACTTTATTCTTTTGTGAAAAATATTAGCAGATTTCTGTTAATTTCTTTAATTTAAGCTCTAGGCTTTTTTAAGGCTCATTAAGGCTTGAGTTCGCAAAAAGTAGTATTGTTCATATTTTGTTATTTCCACGTACCATCATGAAAATGACTGAAATCTTTCCTTGATTTTATTGTAACAAACTAATGTCAATAGATTTATTATTATTACATTAATGACACAATTACAGCAATGTATTCCTAGCTTAGCCTAGCGATCAACCGGTTCATGGGAATATTTTTCATACATTACATTTCTTCATACAATGGCTTCAATCGGCTGAATAGGAAATAACCAATTATATAACAGTTTCAATTTTATATCATCATAAACAGTTTTCAACTTTCCCTTGAATTCACTTGGTTTTTGAACATAAGTAATTACTTTAAATTAGTTCATATGTAAACACATTCGTTTATAAAACAGGTACTCAATCAAACTGTAACATTTAGTTTACTGATTCTCTGTTAAAGATAAAAGGCGTCAAAACTGACCCAAGTGAGAATTCCCTGGAACTTTGAATTGCGCTGTTTACGTACATATCCGTCCTTCGTTAGTCTACACCCTCGTCATGCCAGCGCAGATAAAGGATGGAGATATTCACTATAAATGTAAAAACTTTACAAGTTTGTGGACAGCTGATTAAACACTAATACATTATACTGACGAGATAAATATTATTTTTGGAAATAGGTACAAAAGACGGCTTAACTCACGTGTAAAACAGTGTCGGTACCGACTAGGTTCGAGCCCATCGGGGGCTCTTCTGCATGGTGAGTGGGATTGGTATTATAGCGTTTTCGCAGCCCATCGCTCACTGGTAGAAGTATAGTGAAATATCTCACGAAAGTTTTAATAGTTTAAATGTATAAAAGAATTTTTTATCAATTCATCAAAGTTAAAACTGTTACATGATTTTCCAATAGTTCATAAACACCATTTAAATATGATGGCAACGTTTTTCTTTTTAATTTTAGTTTTTTTAGTAAGTTTTTACTCCTTGTGTAATAGCGTGAAATGTGAAGTGTAACAAACCATTACCCTTGTGTACATATGCGTGTAATGTAAACGGAACAAGCAAAGCGTGACCCAGCGTCGTCCCCCGAGGGACGCCAGTGTTATAGATTCTTGATACTTGGTTATGTTTTAGCGGACATTTACATGAATGTATGCGTATTTAGATCATAATTCTGGCATACATCACTTCTTTTATATTATATTAAGAACGATGTAATTATTCAGATAGCAGATTTCTTTAAACTACATATATGCCACGTCAAAATTATTTAGTACACTTTTTAAATTCCGCTTTGTCTCGAACTGTTATTTATTATTTAAAAATAAAAAAAACGTGTTATGCCAAATTTTATGAACTTTTTTTTTTATAGAAAAACATTAGTAGATTTTTGTTAAGTTACTAAAATTTCTTCTAACTATTCCTAGTAAGTTTAAAAAAGCTTGTGTTAGGATATGGCTCATGACACTAGTCGAATGGTGGGATTCGAACTCGCGACCGTTAGATCGGTAGTCCTTACTCATAACTTTCAAATTACTTTAATTCAACATACGGTCGTGCCTCGCACACAAGTTTCGACATTCGCCAAGATAATACTACATGC
>JAODUI010016958.1:0-15939 GCA_027563995.1 Papilio gigon | reverse complement strand
TTTTGTGTATCTTGTAAATAAATAAATACCAATTGCACTCACTTTAAAGAGTCTCCGATGGGCTCGAAACTAGTCGGTACCGAAATTAGTAGGTTAGGGAGAAAGATTTACGGCATTCTAGTATGTATGAACTTGTAATAAAATCTCTTTGGCTAAACTATTTGTATCTGAATGGTTTCAGTATCATTGAAAGTATAACATTAAAAGAACATAATACCAAATTCAAATTACGAAAATGTGTGTCTTCCATTTGTTTCTCGTACTGTCAAGATGAGGGAATCTTATAAAGAAATTGGATACATTTTAAAATTTAACTACAAACAAATGAAACCTATTTTACATCACTTGTTAAAGACGTATTCAATGTTATCAAAGATATGCTTCAAATGAATACATATTAACACTATTGTATAGCATATCGTAGACAATGCGTTCCCATTTAATACGTAATCTAAGCTTAATCTCACAACTTCATAAGACAGGCGGTAATGACCTTTATTACATGGCAATAAGGACGATACGCGGTTGTGCGGTCGAGATAATGCCTTGATGTAAATTTAATTAGGGAAGGGAGTTTGCTCGTGTTCTAGCCATTAATAATATTCACATTAAACTATTTCATTTTACACCGAACTATTGCTTGAGACTTAATTAGTGAAGAGATTGAAAAATAGCAAGTTACTTCTGCATACATGAACTACCAGCTAGTATAAGTCCTGTCCAAATCAGTCGAACCGATTCGGGGAATACCTCCAACGAAAGCGAACAAATGGGTAGACATTTTAAGAAGTAAAAAAAACTGTTTTGCGAGGTTTGAATGCGAGTAAAGCCGCACAGGAATAACTAGTGTTAGATAAAGCGTTATCAGAACTAATTCCGTATTTAAGAATTCTAACATAAAATCTGCGTTTATCTATAGATGACTATATTTACGTTTTAGACTGAAATAAACTTTGGTTTTGACACAAAGTTATCCTAAGTTACCTTTAATTTCCTGCATCTAACTGAATAATTAACTCTCCTGACGTTCAACTTACCTGAAACAAAAACAATAGATTGGTCACAAAATTCTCGTAATATTTATTTATAAAAATTCTCATCCAAAGGTCATAAATTACAAATTCCGACATAAATACAGGAATTTTAATTATAAAATACTCAAGGAAACGTGTAATTCGGAGGCCGTGAAACAATATCGCAAAGGGACCCACTAATTAGGAAAATAAGTTTAGGCTGAGAAAATGTCCACTTTTAAAGACTGAAGTGCACACAAAGTTATTTGCAACATTTAAATGTTTTATGAGTAACGATTATATCATACTAAAGTTGCTTTATTGTATAACACTAGTTTGTGCCAGCGACTTCTTCCGCGCTGTTATAAAAAACAATAGCAAGTAACTTAAACGTCTATACTAAATAACATGCAAACCAACATCCTTCTATAGATATATAACCTACACCCAATCCGAATCACAAAAGGAAAAGGAAAAAAGGACTCCGGAGGCCTTTTGTTGGGGTTAATTCCTTCCGAGTGCTCATTTACAATACAATATGATATTCCGAAAATTGACTCTCTATTAGGCGTCAAACTTGTATGAAACTTCACTTGTAGGTTACACACCCATACATCAATCCATACATTTATAATATTAGAAATATTTTTAGTTAAATAATAGAGTTATACTAAATGATTCGATTGACAACGGGAAAAATACAAATAAGGGAAACACCTTTAAAATCTCCACACACACGTATAATCACATACACACTTAATAACATTCAAAAAACGGTACAACTCAGTACGGAAATTAACTAATTATTCATACATAACACGATCACAGAACTGCCGGTAAACTTATTGAATAACAATAGCTTCCATGCAAAGCGGCGCGCCGCCGTCCTACAATGCAATTTCATTTAATATTAAAAAACTGAAACATTTTTCAATCAATGCGCACAAGCTTGCGGTGCGAAAAATATTTCGGATATTACAAGCACGTGCTGGTGCGGCAGTTATAAAAAATCACCGGACCAGATAACATTGTCATACTATATCTAATAATACGCGAAGCGCCAACAGCCTAATGGTTATGGGTATAGACTACCGACCTAGCGGTCGTAGGTTCGAATCCCACCATTCGACTATTGTCGGGAACCGTATCCTAAAACAAGCTTTTCAAGCTTACAAGAAATATTAGTAAATAAACAAAAAAAATAAAATGATGCATTAAATACAGACTGGTGTGAAATTTCTACGTCTTCCATATAGATACGTATATAATTAAAGTTGACGTACAGACGGACGGACAGACTAATGCATTTTGACACGGTATTTTAATTGCGCAGTGCATTAGGTGATTTGCATCAGATGTGGCGGGCGGCGCTGGTGACCTCAATATCTGCGGAATGCACCTTAATACTCTTGGCCCTGGTATTTACGTGGACTTGCACTGACGGAACATTTGTACAAAAACATGTTTCCTTCTTTCTCACTCACTATAAAGAGATTTGATATCTCCGATCTATGTTGAGATGAAATCTTTAAACATGAGATTACGTTCCCATAGTTATCCAGTGAACATCGTAAAGTTAACATTTTTATGACTGTCATTGTCCACCCAATATAGAAAAACTTTTCTAAGCGTGTTGATCCGTCCATACCCTTTTGAAAGACTGGAATAACAACAATATAATAAATATGTAATTTCAAAAACCCTGACAAATGAAAGTCATCTGCGCTCTGCACAGCACCTTCTCCATCCATCCCTTCCGCTACACCTATCCTTTTGTTCTGCGCAACAACTCGTGCGTGTCGACAGAAAACTACAGTTAAAATAAAACTATTTTAAATTCAATTGTTTCGAATGTAAATTACAAAATATATTCGCCGTAGCCGCATTCGTACAATTATAAAAAATAAAATGATCGTTGCCGCGTGTCGAATATAAATTTTGTTCAATACGAGCCCGACGCGCGTTCTCGTTAATTGAATCAGATGCCATTTAATCTCATCACTCCGCCATTTAATATTGTTCAGTGCCTTTACAATTACACAACTAGTGTATCCGTACATCTCTGTCAGCTAATATCTGAACTCACACTTCTTACGCATATCCTCTTTAACACCATCCATCCACACCTTCACAGGTCTCTACTTTCGTATATACCCCTCTCATTTTTTCTTGTTCATATACCCATAATAATCTCCATCTTAACTTAACTACCAATCTGGAATCGTTCCCCATCTAAACATCAAATAGTTCCAAACTCCACACACACGAACATATACACGAACAAATCCAAAGCTCTTGACCGCATCCAATACTTCAGTTGACTAAATCAGAGCACCCTTTCTCGTCGGCGTCGGCAATCCGATTACCCGGTGGGCAATACATCGCCCGGTCAAAAGTGCACGCCGCAAATCCGGATAAGTACGGATAAATAAAGTTACTTGCAATTAACGGATAGTGGATACAGTCACTATTGGGACAGTGAAAATGTTTATTTATAAATTATTTCAAGCCTTTTCATTTCAATGACATCACGAAATACATTGTAATCCTACTTCTATCCCACGTAATATCGGTATCGAACACTCTTCCATCATCTCTATCAGCCGTCATATATGTACTCAATGCCTTCTCTAGCATAACCTCTTTCATACAATCCATACATGCTTTGTTCGCCCTTTCTCTACGTATATTTACATCACAAAATTATTTATCTAGACGTTTTGAACTGTACATTTTAAAATTACATGTACAATGGAAAATTACTACTGTTGGTTGTTGAACTATTTAACAGTACAATTTATTGGCTCGTCATCATTTCATCTTTGAAACAATACACGTTTGTTGTGATGTACCTGTGGCATCAGGTGAGAGCAAAGCTCGTCTGTTATCCTTATTCTATAAAAACACGCGAGGATATTTACGAGGAGCGTGCTCTGTGCAAACGACTGAGCAATACATCACGATGTGTGCGGATTTTTCAAGAAGAGGGATAACATTGTATAGTCCATGGTAGATTGTTGGTCGTAGATCTTCACAACTGCCCGGTCTTCTGCCGCTTTCATCTAGATCCCGTAATCTTCAGCTCATCAGTCGCTGTGTTGATCTCCATATGGCTGCTAACCTAGGGCTCATACATACAGACGATTTGACTTAACGTTATAAAATAATACCTCATTGTACGAATTCCCCTGTCACGTCTATGTGTACAAGACCTTAAAGGCCTTATTGGCCGCCATAATAATAAGTTTCAAACAGAGAGATCACTCGCGGTAAATTCAAACGTAAACCACAATGTAAAAACAGTTTATTTAATCGAAACTTTGTCGAGAACTACATTCCCCGCACCTAGTTAACATTAACACTGACTGATGGTTCAACTTTGAACTCGCTTCGGATTAAAGAAATAAAAGTTGGATGCGGCAGGTGCAACCTCTAACGATTTCTTAGTAAACTTTTTATTACAACTTTGTCAGGAATAATTAGTTTATAAAGTTACTGTTATATGTATCGAAGACGCCTCTTTTAGGGCTCTTGTTAATTTATTATTATATATCTTGTATATTTGCTCCTTTATTTACACAAAAAGTTCCATTACTCAAAGAAGAAATCAGAAGAAGAGCACTAGTCTCCCTTCTCCTTTTAAGTTAGGGTCACAATGTGTTTTGAATTCAATGGAAATGAGAAATTATAACAAACCTATCTAAACAGTTTTCCCTTCATAATGCTGTAATCACAGACCTATAAAAAATAGACGTCTGTAGATAATAGTTTTCAAAATAAATCTGTTAATAAAAATTACAAAGTCAGTTAGCCCGCAACATTATTCGTTCAATCTAGACAATAATCTACGTACCGCATTTTATCCAAATCTGTTGAGCTGTTTTGGAGTTACTTCCTAACATCTATCCATCCATCTAGTATGTTTCGAGGTTATATTTAAGGGACGGTCAAATTTCTAAGTACCAAGGTATCATAACCATAAATATAGACACATCACCTGCACTGGCGGTGCCCTCAGCCGGATATTCAGGAAACGCTGTGGTCAGACGGAGCCGCATAAATTTACCCCAATGTGTTCCGCCCTAATAAGGACGTGACCACATCAGAGACAATACGGAGCAGTCGCTAATGTTACTAACAGGGTCATTTGTGCCCGTCAGTTAAACAAAGGTGCAAACTGATTCGTTTACTGTCAATTTCCACTGCTGTAACATCTTAATCACAGTTCTTATAATGGTGTCTGTAGTAGAAATCTAGTGTTATCAAATTATGAAATTATGATATAATAATTTTAGATTTTAGTGGAAGTCAAATCAAGTCATGGATGGAATAAAGCACCGGCAACTAAGTTTCCTTTGGATAACGCGCAGATGAAGTCACATGTGACAACTAGTATTAACATAAAACATGTCGTGTGATTCATTAATTAACATATTCAGTGAGAACCCACCCTACGCTATCAGTGTAACAGCGGATTTCCTACCTCCACAGATTTAGTGATGTGTTAATACGCTACTTTGGTACTGAGGCTACAAATTTTCACATTTATAATATAAGTGAGAATTAAAGAAAACTCACATTAATTACGTTCATCACCGTCATCACCCCGTGTCTGTGTTCGCAGAATGTTTTTTTTATTGCTTGTGTAAGTGCATTGCTATAGAAACATTTATTTTACCAAGAACGTTTATGACAATTTGACAGGACATTTAGCACTTTATAACAAGGTATTTGACATGACACACAGGCTGGAAGAGGACAAGCATTGAGCACACAGACACAATACAGATACGACAATATAGAACAATTATTGTTTACAAAAAAATTAAAATTGACTTATTTTTAACAGTCTGCTCACTGCTGGACGTAGACCTTTCACAGTATACGGTCCTTTCGCGTCCAGCAACTTCCCGCTGTCCGCACTAAGTCGTCTGTCCTGAAGAGAGGGGCCCCAAATTCCTAGTCCCCAACAGTTACCTCCATACATTGAGATAAGGCGCGCAGGTGCGTGTATGTATGTGTGCGATTTTTTTAACAATTAGCATATTACTACTCAAAACCGCATTCTTTTTTATTTGTTTTCTTTTGTTTTTCGAATACAATTTATGTGTGTGTTTGTATGGAACAGTAGCACTTAGATCACCACGCTCGGTACGCTAATGTATGTTCTGTATAATTACGACCTAGTGTAATTACGGCGTAGACGTCACAATACGTACCAATTAACTGCTAACAGAGTTAACGTCGACAACCAACACGGATATGGTTTAACTATGTTATTTAATGCGTTTACATTCGTATTAACACGATCCTAGAACGATAGAGACAACATTCAATTTGCAATATATTTAGTTAAATCGTCAAAACGTGCAAAACTATCTGACCCGGTAAAACAAGCTCTAACCAAACAAAAGTAAATCTTACTTAGAAAAATACATACACTCCTGCTACAGTCCGACAAAGATGTCTTGGTTTTTGACATGAATAAAGCGCCCCCTGTCGAAAAATTCCTGCAACTCTATTTTTTTTTATACAAAATGAGAGAGATTCCAATTCACATATTTCGGTAAATTATTACTAACAAGCTTAAAAAGAATTTTCCTTATTTATATATAAAGTTCGAAAGCTTTTAGTGCGCTGAGCATTGACGACAACTAAGTAACGCAGACAAAAGGCTCCTTGGAAATTTGCACGACAAAGCGATTAAGTACCGCGACATTTTTTTTATGGATCATTATAATTCCGTCCGGAAACAGAAACAAAAAGAAAACGATGTAATCAAAAGACCGGTAACTTGATGGCTTCAAGTTAAAACATGTACTAAGTAATCTCGAAAATATAGACTAAAATCGTATGGGGTTAACGTTACCAAAACACTGTTTTTTTTCGATATTCTTACCATAAAATTGGTAACTGATTTAAAAATCAAAAAACAAACCGAATCGAATAACATCTCAAATTTAAATTTAATCGGTTAAACCAACAAGATTGTATTCGGTCCAACTTGCTTGGCCCGGTGAGAGTCAGAAAATACATAAAGGAGAAAATTAGAAAATGGTTCAAGGACGAAAATAATCTTGTGTAATTTGAACAGAGTGCGTTAGTGGCCTATAGTAATTTACATGTAACGTATATACCGCGTTAAATAAGTTTCAAAATTTGCTAAAATACATTCTCGAAGGTAATATCCAACACTTTTAAAGATAACTATTAACTTTCAACTATCTTTTATCAGAATAAGCTCTGGCAGTATTATACGGTGTGAGCGCCCGACTCCGAATACGAAATCTCACTTTAAAAAGCATTCGACAAACATGGAGGCGGATCTTCTTTAAGTCGGCAGGTAAGTTTCTTGTAATGTTTGTTTTAAAACCTGACGACTCTTTTTTAATAGAAATGTTCAGCTATTATTAAATCTGAACAAATTTTAGTACATCATCAAACTCGCGGACCAGGTTATCATTCTACAGACACCATCTTCCGTCAACTTAGTCACTCACTTCTTCATCGTGTTACCCTTTACACTATCCATCCATGTCTTTCTAGTCCTACCTCGACATCCAAATATTCTTTTTATCACAAGCTGTTATCCCCCTCCTAACATGGTTATACCGTAATTATCTTTTACTTTATTGGTACATTTAGACTTTCTCTAATGTACTCATTTCGTATCTTATTCATTAGTCTTCACAGCCATCTAAACATTCTATAACCAAGATAATAATAACAAGCGTCAATAGCTTAATAGTTAAGAAAACGGATTTCAAATCACGTGGTCGAGAGTTCATATTCCGCCCTTCGACTACTGTCGTGGATCATTTGCTAGCACATGCATAAAGCTTGGAATGGTTAGAGAAATATTAGTATAAGATGAAAATCTGCAAAATTAAAACAAAAGAAAAGTTTATTTAGTCGTCAAAGTAAACATCCGGTGCGTGTAAAACAGGAGAAGAGAACAGTATGTGTTCCACTACGTTACACAAATCCAAAATCCGAAACAAAACATTGTTACAAAGCAAACTTTATAGAGCTGGAAAGATTTAATTTAAATGTTTTAAATAACGCTCGAATTAAACAGAAGTAGGTCGAAACAAATTGAAACTAATCCCCAGTATTAAAACAAATATTAATTAAGCCCTACTAATTAATATTTCGTTAATTAAAACAACTTCAGTAAGAAATATTAATGGACATTTAAATCTCGAGACAAAACAATTACAACGAAGTAGATTTCCAACGGTTTGCGGAATTTTCATAGCTGAAGCGCTACTTCTAGATATAGCCGTCGGCTCCCACTGAAGAAACATACGAACCACCTATAGATGGAGTGTCATACATATTTGACGTCTAATAGAGAGTCGATTATCGAAATGTCATTTTGTACTGTAAATGACAACACAGAGATTTATTTACCGGAACAAAAGAAAATCGGATCCTTTTCTTTCTTCTCAATTTTGTAAACTAGATTAAATACCTATAGGTTACATATATACCTTTTGTATCTATAAAAATAAGAGAAAAAAAAATACACGCTGGCTTAGGCGCTGTGTTTTTCTTTTGTTTTTTTTTTGACATTTGTTTTCCGATAAAATAACTGATGAAAGAAAGGAGCATAATAATATGGAATTTGACATTCCATTTCAATTATTAAGGTGTTCTTCAAATGGAATAGAGTCATAAATAATAAAATTTTCACTTTCACAGGCGTTCAATGAAAAATCTGTACAAACACGTGACAAAAACGTTATAAATAACACGGCGATACAAAGCTCGAAAGGTCGACAAATAAAAATGACAGAATCACAACGCTGATTTATTTCAACTTCGGGTCTGCGCCGCGTTGATAACCGAATGAATGAATGAATGACTAACTAAATTCACTTCTATATAACGGGATTTTTCGTAAAACAATGTTTCATAAATAAAAGTTCTACTAATAAAAACTGCTTAACTCACATGTAAACCGATGTTGGTACCGACTAGTTTCGAGCCCATCGGGGGCGCTTCTACAGGTTGAGTGGAATTGGTACTACAGCCCGTTCGCGGCACGCTCACTGCGACACCGATCTACACGTGAATTAATCCGTTTTTATAAGTAGTATAGTGTAATGTCTCACGAAAGGTAGTACTTTAGTAGAGTATTTAGTAGGCCGCTTCATGCTCTTGGAAAAAAAATTAATCAGCATCCTGTATCCTTTCAGACTATGTTCTAAATTTCAAAACTTCAGCGAGACACGGTCAGCTGTTCCGGAAATACGTAATAAATATACATTCAAACTTTTGCATTCATAATATAAGTAAGAAGTTAATAGTTTGATTTAACGAGTTGCTATAATCGAAGCATTTACATAAACAAATAAGAACACGCAAGATTGCTGTGTACGGAAGCAAATGGCCATTAACAAAATTCAAGGCGGTATTGGAATTATCGTGACACAGCCATTGAGATATGAATAAACTATACACCGAGCAATTCATCTGACCCGATGGACACAGGTAAACCTCACTAACGCCCCCTGTCATCAAAAAAGTATAACAAAAGTTCCTTATAGTATACTATAGCTATCATCATTTCTTTTGTATACATATCTGCACTAACGTATTTGTTTCGAGCACTGACGTCGTCACCTGCGCGTTTTTCCAGGCCAGATAAATTTGTTGCACTATGCAAACGAATCGTCGAGATCATGGTCATACTTGATGACGTATGTACACTTGTCTGCCGGTTAATGACAGCTTTGTTTGATCTGTTAGACCTTGGGCCTCAGTTGTACGACGAACATCGGTCGTGTTCCACGTATATAATGAATTTATCCGGCAAAGTTGTCATAGTAACCGGAGCCAGTTCTGGCATAGGAGCCGCGACGGCTAAACTCTTCGCGTCTAACGGTGCGCTGGTGACCGCTGTGGGAAGAGACGAAGTTCGATTAACACAAGTGGCTGATATCTGCGAAGCGTACCATGGGAACCGACCTTTATGTGTCCGTGTCGATTTAACTGAAGACGGTGGCTGCGAAGAAGTGGTTAATAAAACAGTGGAAACGTACAACAAGATCGACGTGTTAGTAAATTGTGCTGGTAAAACTACCGTGTCGTCGCTATTCGAGAATTCAATGGAAACTTTCGATGACATGGTGTCATTAAACTTACGCGTGCCTTACAAACTGTGTCAGTTGTGTGTACCATACTTAAAATTAACAAAAGGCTGTGTCGTCAATGTGTTCGGGAACAAGTGCGTGCATCGTCCCGGCTTCCTCTTAAGCGCGATCTTAAGCAGCGCCCTACAATGCTTCACGGTATCCGGTTCCCGCGACGTGTCCTGCGAGGGTATTAGGATGAATGCCGTCTGTCCCGGATTGACTCGGACTCATTACTTGGCCAACTTCAACGTGGACGAGGACCTAATGGACCTGACGTATAATGAGATAGCTAAAGCACAACCGATGATCATCAACGAGCCAGAGGACGTGGCCAAGATGATTCTATTCCTGGCCGGGTACCAACATCCAAATCTGACTGGTAATAATTTGTTTTTAGACGGTGGCACCACCTCATGTTGATTTGTAATTATTACATAAATTAGAGATTTTATTAAGTTTTATTAAACTAACATATTAACTAGTTTAAGCCAGATAAAATGTTGGTTGACTTTTTCAATATTATACTTATAAAAACTGCTTAACTCACGTGAAAGGTGTCGGTACCGACTAGTTCCGAGCCCATCGGGGGCTCTTCAGGGTGAGTGGATTTTCAATATTGTTCATTAGTTTATACCTTATCATTTGCAAGTTAATTAATGTGATAAATTAATAGGCACGAGTTTAATATAATCGGATGTGAATTTTTTCAATTTTTAGCATTTGTTATTTTAGAACTAGGATTCAATAATTGTTATACTACACTGTACATGACCTAAAATTCTTTAACAAACAATTTCAGAAAAAACTAGTTAAAACGCATAATTTTATTTGAATATACAAGAGTTGTATATTAATTAAAAATATTTACTTTTCGCTAATATCCTTTGTTGATTGTTTTAAGCATTCCTTTGTAAAAATACAATAATGGTGAAATAAAATCACAGTATAAAAGAGCTGTTTACAACAAATTCTATTTGATTTTTGTTATTACAAAAAAAATATACGTTAGTAATACATTTACGATATTGTATACTACACGATATTGTACACTGTATTGTATAGATAAGATAAAATTATTACACTAGACATTGATGACAATTGATTTTATATACTTATTGCATATGTGTTTAGAATTCAAAATGTATTAAACGCATGTTGTTACTCAACTATTATATTTACTCATACAAACAAATGCTGAATGAGGACGGCCGAGGGCCGATCGTGGCGAGGGAGGGAGGCCGGGCCACACGACGGGCCACCGTCGCCCACTTCTGTTTAGGCAGATATGGTGATGATGATGATACAAACAAAATAAACACTGTCCGCTGATAGCTTCCTAGAAAACTATTTAATTACATAATGGACATGAGAAGCGACGATGAGCACATAAATAAAATGGTGATAAGATTGAAAGTTGAGGGCTATAAAGGTAGAGGAATACCGAAGGTGTGCTGTGTGAAATAGGATATGCGTAGGAAGTACAGTTCAGATATGAGCTGACAGAGATGTATGGAAGAGTAGTACATACTGCCGACCCTCCGTTGGGAAAAGGGCGCGTTGATATAATTATATAATTCATCAACTCTTTAGATTGTTAAGTTTTAATTTAAAATCTAAGTATTATCTATATATACAATTAAATTGGAGAATATGTTTTAACATCATAATAAATCATATTTCGCAAACAATGTATTTAGTTAATTCTCCGTGTCTGCAAGTGTGTTTGTAACCAGTAATTTGTAGAGCGGCTGGACCGATTTCGAGGGGACTTTTACTGGAAGGTAGCATTTGTAATATTACTAAGATAATATGATATATAGATAAAAACTAAAACAACTCGTTAATGTTAATATTTTTAGCTAAAATCAATAATTTTATTTTATCGTTGTTAACTTTATACCAGAATGGAATTAAATCATCAAAATTGTAAAAGTAATGTATTAAAAGTTGTAATTAAAATGTTTAAAAAAGACGGCAAAATGGACATTTTATTATACCATTTTATATTTCCCAAGTATTTAAATTTCACATGAAAGATAAACATCTTACAACTGGACCAAATGAAAAATGTCAACAACAAAACATTAACAAAAACCACGAGCGCCTGCAACAAATCATTTGGATTAAAAACACATACAACAATACAACAAAGACAAAACAAAAAAATATATACGTATAACGAATTTCTAAAATCCATTTGTCAAGTCCTATTTTAATTTAACGCGAGCGTGAAAACAATACGTCAAGACGACACGTGGCATGTAAACACGCTGCCGCTGCCGGCGTCTTGTCACGTGGAAACACGCGAGCGCCGCCAACGTGACGAGGCGGGTTCAATTGTCACGCTACCGAATAGGAGAGTTTACGTAATATTTACGAATAACAATATTTATTGAAAAAATTTAGACGAAGCAAAAGGGCAAGGATAGTACCAATAAAAACAAGACTAAATTAATGAGAAGCATGGACATGTTGTCAAGCAAGTCTTTGCTCCATAGCTAGTAATATCGATAATTATAAAAAAGCAAATTATTTATTAAATTGTCCGATATCTTAATTCAGCGGCCACATTTATAGATAGCATATATCGAAACAACCAGATAAGGCAGTACATAAAAATACTGTATTGAGAGTGTTCGTGTGCTAAAATCGAATAAAATGATTATTGATTTCAAAAATAAAGTCGTCATAGTAACTGGAGCAAGTTCTGGCATCGGCGCGGAAACAGCTAAATTATTCGCTAAATACAAAGCGAAATTAGTTCTGGTCGGACGGAACGAAGAGAGACTGAAAAGTGTTGGTGAAGAATGTACAGCTGAAGGGTTACAACCATTGTGTATACCTCTAGATCTAACTCAAGCCGGCAGCTGTGAAACTGTCATCAACCAAACAGTTGAAGTATACGGTAAAATAGACATCTTAGTGAACGGAGCTGGTAAACTAAAAATGGCATCAATTTTCGATCAATCAATTGAATTATTTGACGAATTAATCGCAATCAATCTTCGTGTACCATATTACTTGTGCCAACTAGCTGTACCTCATATAAGTAAGACTAAAGGGAACATTGTCAATATTGCAGCCTCACTGACGCATAGACACACGTCTGGTTTCCTACTTTACAATATAACCAAGATCGGTCTACAGCTGTTCACGGAACAAGCAGCTGTGGAAGTTGCCAGTGAAGGTGTCAGAATGAATTCAGTTAACCCGGGATTCACTAGAACAAATCTACTTCGCAATATTAACATCGAAGCACAGACTTTAGATGTGTTATATAAAAAAATTTCACAACAATTCCCTTCGAGGACTACGATTGAGGCCTCAGAAGTGGCAAAGTTAATATGCATGATAGCCAGTGACACATTCCCGGATATCAACGGTTCCAATATCAGATTAGATGGGTCATCATCTGTACTTTAGCCATTTGATAAAACAGTGCAATAATATGATAGAACCCAATTTATTTCCAAAAAATACCAACTAATAGAATCAATTGCCGTACTCAAAGTTTTTGAGATCGCTTCGAGTGCCACGTAGAAATTGTTTTATACTAAATCTATACCAAAGCACTTACTGTAATGAATTTGGGTTTTTAAGAATTTTGTCATGAATTTAGCAAAAAAATAAAATAAAGAAGGAAATGGAGAGATAAATGAACTTAAAATTACAGTCGATAAATTTTCGATATCAAAAAAAAATAAGCGATAAAATGGCAAGTTGGATTTATTAGATATGACTGCGCAATTTTACAATAGGATAACAGCAGTAGTGACGGTGGCTACACACATTGAACAGTGTCTAAACAAACAAACCGAATATTACATTGCGATTGAACTGATTTCAAATATAAATTAGTCATACTAGTGTCATAAACGTGAGTGTTTTCGAGTTGTTGGATAAATTTTATCAAGGTAAATATGGAATACAATTTTGAGAACAAAGTGATAATAATAACAGGGGGTAGTTCGGGAATCGGCGCAGAAACAGCTAAATTGTTCGCCGAGTACAAAGCGCGACTGTGCATCGTGGGCAGAAATGCAGCGAGACTACAAAACGTGGCGCAAATATGTGAATTAATAAGTGGGAATGTACCTTTGAGCATAATACTGGATCTGCTCCAGCCGGGCAGCTGTGAAGAGCTTGTACGAAAAACTATTGAAAAATTTAAAAGGATCGATGTTTTGGTTAATTGTGCGGGCAAAATACAGATCGGTACATTACACGAAACGAATACTGATGTATTTGACGAGTTAATGGCCATTCACATGAGAGTGCCGTATCTCTTGACGCAGCTGACTCTACCGCACTTGATCAAAACTAAAGGAAACATTGTGAACATTGGTTCGTCGTATATGGAAAGATACAGGCCGGGTTTCCTTCCCTTTATGGTATCAAAGAGCGCATTGGATAAGTTTACGAGGCACGCTGCAATGGAGATGGTGACAGAAGGTGTCAGAATGAATGTTATCAATCCGGGTATGACGCGTACTAACGTCATCGAGAACCTAAATGTTGACGAGAGCGATGTCAACGACGCGTATGATGAACTTATAGCAGAGTTGGGTTTGAAGAAAATATTGGATCCCAAAGAGGTTGCGAAACTTGTTTTGTTAGCGGCCAGCGATGTGATGCCGAATTTGACAGGGTCGAGCTTAAAAATCGACGGGGCCATTGTACTTGGGTGAAGTTGGATGAATATTGATTATGTTATCAGTTTTTTTAGATAATTAACATTTATAATATAATTAACATTTTGTACATTTTTAAGTTAAATATATACTCGAGAGCAATGAATCTGGGTCACTTAGAAAGACCTATAATTCTAGAATTAATAAATCTACAACTAAGAATAGTATTACTTTAATTTTAGGGGTATTATGTTGTCCATTTAATAATGTTTATTTGATTAAGCTAACATTCTTGGTTTCCAAGATTTTTAGCCCTTTTCTTGGCCCTTAGGTGACCCACGTTCGTTGCTCTTCATAATGTAATAAAGGATTAGCATTTGACAATAATTCATAATGAAATTTTTATATTTTTGACAACAAAAAATTGCAATTTTTCAGCATATTAATTCGTTGTTTTCCTCTAAAAGGGGTACAAAGATTTCCCTTAACATATTAATATATAGGTAATATATACTGTAATAACATACTTAGCTTGTTATATATTTTTGTATTGCAAGAAAACACACGTAAAACATACCATTTTCTATGTAAAATTCATGTTTTAATAAATTAATTTTATACAATAAAACATCGTTCGAATTATTTTCACAAAAACTAATACCGGGGGAAGGGGAGATTAAATTTTTATATCAAATGAGGAAACATAGATATAAAATCAACGCAAAGATAAAATCACATGTGTTTTATAGATAAAGTACACTGATTAGAAAAGAGATAAAAGAAAATTGAACAGAAAATATACCAAAATGAAGTTTTATTGTCTTCAACACATCGGCGACTTTTTTTTATTTTATTCACAAAAAATATATAACACCTTAACAGATTACTTCCCAAAGCGGTTTCATACTAATAGTCTACAACATATTACAATATACGATACAACATTTAAACTATTAAAAAAAAACAACGTAAAATTGACTCAAACAAAATAAAGAAATAGTAATTATGAAAAAAATAAAAGTTAACATGACATGTCACTTATTGCTGGCCACTGTCCTCCCAAAGATCGCCACGATGGTCTCCTCCCGCAACCTTGGCCGCATCGTCGATCCATCTTGCGGGAGATCTAAATTTACTCCTGACAACTTACCTCTG
>JAODUI010016957.1:0-16334 GCA_027563995.1 Papilio gigon | reverse complement strand
TGTACCCTGTCAAAATAACGTCTGTGGGCACTCCATACTAGTAGCGAGTAGATACGTGGTTTTTCATTAAGGGCTTATGAAAACTGACACATCCTGTGTTTTAATCTGATTATTCTTTATTTAAAACTGAGGTCATTTGGCTCGCCGCTGACTTCCATTCGGCTGGAAGTTTCGTATTTCCGAGGCGACCGCAAGTCTGCCGCAGGCCGATGTAATGTCAGGCCATACGTGTAGCTAATCCCTGACACGTTTGTGCCTTGACAATTATTTAATTTAACGAATTTAATATAGGCGATTGCATGATTTTTGTGACGTCGACAAGTTATGAACGTGAGCGCTCGATTCAATTTTAATAATTGCGACAATGTCTAGAGTTTCTGCATGCGCCATTGGATACAGCTGCAAGTTGGCACATCGGCAGCTTACGGCAACAGGCAAACATAGGCAGGGCAGCGCGCGGCCGTAGACCATCGCGGTGAGCCCACCTGGACAAACAGAGTAACAATGGCGCTTGGTGACGTGCTGGTAGTTTTGTTGTCCTCGCGCGGGTTGCCGCCAGCGAGCCCGCCGCTCATCGGATATATCGCAAGGATGCGACGGTAACATTATGAAAATAAACATCGGCGAATTGTTTTTAACGACAGGTTTCGCATATGTAGGCGAACATTTGAGTTGCCGATGTGCCTACTTCATAGAGGTACTTATACAATTACTTCTTTATACACTTTATAGATAACATTATACATTTTATACAAAGTGTATAATGTTGTCTCGCGTGTGTGAACGTGGCGCGACGCTGAGTCCGGAACTAAATTGTCGTTTTTGAGTATAAAGTAAAAAATATCGTGCGGCATTGTTGAGCGTGTGGGCGGAATTGGCGTGACCTCGAGAGCGCACCGCGGACGACGGTCAATGTCACCAGGTCCGAGGCCCGCCGCTCGCCAGCACGTCTCGCGCTGCGCCGCACATTGACCTAACACACTCAATCAGTGTTTGTAATAGAACATGTATGGAAAAATTATTCTTTTTACGTAACAAAAAATTAACTCAACCGCCGAGAAGTGCAGTCGATACAACGGCACGAAGAGTACCCGGCTACGCAACACGGCGGCGGTAGGTTCTCCGCCCAGCCGGCGAGTGCGGGGCGGGACCCGTTCTGTATATTTACGTAACGCTTCATTCGATGAGAACGACGTCCTCGTCGCCGCTAGGTGCTAGTCGTTGTCGATTCTCCGAACCACACCCACTCGTGTTTTCAAACAGAGCCTTTCTTTTTTTCTCATTCTGAAATGTTATATATAGAAATATACGACAAGTTGGTTAGTTATTGTGTCGCGGTATTGTTGTCAACTTGATGCCAGCAATAAGGAGTTGTTGAAATGTAAATACGGGAAGGCGTGTACATGTGCAGCTGTTCTTGCGCCGCGGCGGCAACTGCTGGAGTTTCACATCGCGCCACGCCGATGCTCAACCGAGCCTCCGATGCGCACTGAACATTACATAATAACTGGAAATATGACATACGTATGTGTGGCCACACTGCACAGGACTGGAATGTTCCGCGCTGTGTCTGAAATGTCGCCATGTACGATGCGATACGCAATCGACCATTTAAACATCCAATGCAACAATGAATATTAGTAGATGACAAGTCCACACAATGTTACCATAAAACGTACCCAGTATAGTGCTGACGATGTGTTTTAAAGCCAAACATCAAAACAACGATCTCTGGTCACCGCTAGTGAAAAATACGGCGACTTTAACCATTTATTAGCGTTTGAAAGAGTGAGCGTAACATTCAAGGGGTCATTTGAATACATCCTGGCTGGCCGACCGGTCCGCGCCGTCGCGCCCTTGATCCCAATGCACCGCGAGGGGACCGTGCGGCCCCATTGCTGAGGACCACTACAACATACTGTTTCCTATTTGTGTATGTCTTGCCGTCTGATAACCGCGATAGACGTTGCCTGATTCAGACTATAACCGACTACTCAATTCCAGTCGTTAATGAAATCAAGTCGATTACGACCGGTACGTATTCGTGTGGTTGTGCTCGCTTCAACAGCATACGGTTGTAAATGATATGGCTATTAATTTTAGGACGTCGTACGACGTAAATTGTTCGAGAATAGCTGTAGTTTTCGATGTCATTGGAATTAAGGAGGAACATAGCAAGAAAGCGCCGAGAGTAGACTACTTACAATTATAGATTTGAAGGAAGCTGCGATGACTTTGGTGCGCAGTAGTTGTCGAGGCGCGTCCACCGACAGAGGCGGCGACCGTTAGTTGCGCCGCCGAGTTGTTGACCCCGGCAGCGCTGCGCCGGTCCGACATCTCACCCTGTCGGCTTGTCCGATACTACAGGGGCGCGACCTCTGTTCCAAAGAAGTTGGCTCTCTTCTCAATCTGTAATATGCAAAGCAATATTCCGGTTAGTGGTCTTATCAAAACATATTATACAGGTAGCATTCAGTTTACGCCGTATCTTTAAAACAGTGTATCGAGGGTATAATGATAATCAAACTACTTTACTACTTGAATGATGAGTCAGGAATACGAAAACGATGCGATTTTGTTGGCCAAGATGACGAGATGTGTGCGAGCGACGTGAACGAGCGAGCGCTGCGTGCACTCGCGGCGTTTAGACTAGACCGAGCGATTAGCTCATCCGTTGCGAGACTGTTTATAACACCGCGCGGTCTTCTCGCTGGCAGTGTACACTGTGCAACAATCGAAAGTACGTCAAAGTCGCTGAGATGTGACCGACGCAATCCAGATGCAGCTGACGTAATAACACGATATGAAACGGTTTACACCGCCTAGCCTTGCCCCGCTCAGACCGAGCTCAGACGACTGGATCAATCAATATCTATTATTACAATCTCCAAGAATTTTCAAATTCTCGCAACAGCCAACGTTACAGCCACATTTCGTTGCATCTGAAGTCTCAATGGTTTTGGTGGAACGTTGTTTGTACGCACATTCTAAGAATCATAGCATTGAACCGCGCTCGCATCGTGTCTGGGGTCGTTACGATGTTGCCGTCATAATCTAGCGCAGGTAGGTCTTTATACTCATCGATGATTCCAGTTCAGTTTGGGCCGCCGCGTGGCGCGGCTGTGGAGCAGTCCCGGCCGCCGTAGTGCCGCTAGCAGCATAGACATGTCTAAACAGATGACAACTTATCTGGTGTTATGTCGGCGACGCTGGTGGGTACTTCCTTAAGTGTTGGTCGTGACTGTTGAATACAAAAGTGATGAGTACCAAGCGATATTAAATATTTATTCATTCATTAATTTGGTGAACTTACAACTATATAGACAATGATAGACCGTTGAGAATGAATGCTGAACAGCCCAGCAAAGTCATGCAATTTTGATAGCGTGTTGTAGTGTCGCGAGCGTTATATTAGTTGGAGTTGTTAGAGTTTCTCTTGCCGCGCGCACAATATTTATTAAACGTTTTCTTTCAACCGACCGAGCCAACAAAGTGGAACAGTAAGAGCTTTGTTGCGTGTTGTGCAGAGGGTATCAGAAAGTGCGTGGAAAGCGCAGATGACCGCAGTCCCGTCGCCCCCCGCTGATCTCTCGGCGGGACTTTCCCCGCCGCTGGAAACCACTATGACCGCAACACCCACCGCACTTGTAAAACTTGCCTTGATGACCTATTTATAACTGACTTCTCAACTTTAACTGCTCAAGCTTTTAGCGTCGTCAGTAACACAGTACCTAAATGGTGGATGATATAGAAATCCTATGCACTAAGCTACGCCCAGGTCGCAGCCGGCGTCGATGGCACTGCTATTACTTATACTATGACGTCATGTGCTCTCAACTCAACTCGAAAGTAGCAATATGCGCTAGATACACAATGTTACCCCACATTCGCCTCAGTCCCTTCCCTGAAGTGCAGCGCAGCACAGCACGATGCAGCGATGGCCAAGTGTTAACTGGACATTTACAAAGTCTGTCGTCAATTTACTTTTCTCACTTCTCTATACTAGTTTTATAAGTACGGGATTGGAGATACGAGTAGTGGCGCCGTGTGTCACGACAACAACGACTCTATGCCGTATATTTAACATTGCAACGTCCCCCTGCGAGCTGCGCCGCTTCATTGAAACAAAAAAACATTCTAACAATAAAACATAGTATACTACCGACATAGTCTGCAGTGATGTCGTCAGCCTTTGCTGCCTAACGGAACTCCGCTCCTGGAGGGACGTAGCTGGGTATCAGCTGTATGAGTGATGATGTACATTTTGTTTATTTGACTTTATTCTCTTGCCTTGCACCAACTGGCCTCTCCCCTTCCACTGCCAACGGAAGCAATTACAACTCTTTAGTAGCAAATTGTTCTCGAATCTGTTTATCCTGCGCGTGTGCAATGTTTACACTTTATTCAAACCTTGCTCGCTGCGCGCGCAGCCTTGCTCAAGTGCCTTACGTTACTCTACGGAAAAACATTGAGCCGGCGGCCGTCAGCGGCCGTTGGCGGCAACGTTTTAGACGAATATAATTACAACAACAGTTACTGTGAAACAAACAATTTTTTCCTACAGCGCCATAGAGCCTGACGAGACCGATGAGACCGACGGGACAGCGAGTCAGCCGTAATCTCATTAAAACTCTATTTCTTGTCATTAAGAAAACTAGTTGTTCCCCGACGCAGTAAAGCGTCCGCGCTGTGCACTGTGGTCACGTAGTTGAGGGGTCTGCGCACACGGCTTAAATGCGGCGCAGTAAATATAATTATTAATTGGGGGCTGATATAGCTATCTTGGAGTTCACGGCCGCCTTTGTACTGCGTGCGAGGATCATTGTACTCCTGAGCCGTACGTACGACTCGTACGGACACTGGCGTTCCTCAGATTTCAAATCGAAATCTCTAATACGATAACTAGTAATCCTCCGGCCGCTGCACACTTCGTTTTATCTGAAAGTCGGACTTCCCAGCAGTGCAGGTGAAACTGCAGATGTGTAGGCATCAAACCTTGTATTTTACTACACAAAATGTTTGTCGGCCGCCACGCCCCGCCTGCTGCGACCCAGCTCGTGTGACGGCAACGAGCTATTGGACTCCAGTTCTATGTGTTGATTTGTACCTATATATTGGTCCAGCTATTTACTGTAGTAAGCTATGAAAGTCTCCTAGAGCCGCAGGAACGCACGTTTTTTTCGACTGGAAAGTTCTAGTGTTTGAACGTTTTTAGTTTAAAAAGTTCCAGGACTTAGATCCGAATTGTTATTATTACTTAGAATTGTGTACTCGTTCGTAACATTCGACTCGGAACTGAATCTTTGTAAGTTACAGATCATTGCTGAGAGTTGTGGCTACAGACGTCACAGGACGTGCCTGATTCCAGGTACAATTCCATCTTACGTTCTTGTGTCTCTGGCTATAGGTATAGGGCGATGTAGTTTCTTGAGTTAGCAATTCGTTTTTCTACATGCAAATAAACATCTCTTTCTATGGCCCCATTTTCGAAAAAAACTCTTCCAAAGTTGACCATTATTACATCATCGTTAATGACGTGGCGCCGTCCCACACGGCCTTTACGCTAGTGGATACGCCACCGGGCGCCGCCGTTGCCGCGAAGTTATATCACGTGTGTGCTCGTCCTGACGACGATAACTAACTAACCTAACTGGGTGGACCACTTAAACGCGGCGGGCATTTATGTTTCGGTTTCCATCTAACCTTGTTTACAGAACGCCAGGCCGGCGTGGTAGGTTACGTCGGAGGATTTGAAGGTGTCGCACGGTGTAAAATCCAAACGTAGGGAAAATTCATTGGATTATTATCGACATGCTCAGTTAGTTATAATTGTATCTACATTCCCCGGAAGTATTAGGTAATGTAAGGTTACAATATTGTCTGTCATTAGACTGCACAGTGGCCAGTCAACGAGGCGTTTGTGTAACCGCGCGGCGGCACGCTTGGAGAACACACGATTGTGTAAAGTGATCCACTTGTGTTTTTATATGTATTCTAATCAACAACATGTTCACAAAAGGTTAATCAACAATGCTAAGCCTGGGTCAATAGCTTGACACTACAAGTCTGATGCTACGTGCGAGAGCGTAATGTAGTTCGAAGACCAGGTCCAGTTTACAGCGAGCTGTGCTTCCAACTCCGCCGGCACTTCCGCACGATTGACAAACAGCCTATACGTTTTGTAACTAACCTACATTTGTGGCTTGCAATTATTTGTCGTGTGTTGCCCTCTGTTGAACGATCACTCAAGGTGTACGGCGGGACGATTCGTTTCATTGTTAACCTCATCTGCAAGTGCCTACATTTTGTAGCTAAGTTGGAAGAGGTCGTAACACCTCCGCTATGGCATATTTTTTGTGAAACGCGCACGCGGCCCGCGGCGAGGCAGCCCCCGGGAAATATTGTTGTGTTGAACAACGTTATTATCTCTTTAGTAACCTGGTAATGATGCATCTCATACAAAAATAATGTATGGTTGTACATGAACCATTCCGTACCCTCAAGTCACACTTGTTTCCCCAGGCGCCGCTCGGGCGAGCACCGGTCGCGGCGGCCGAATCAATTCACTACGCCGCGTCACGCTTCGACACGCCATAAATCGCACTGATTTAAAAACATCAAATCTATGTCGTCACTTCCTTGAACAAATAGTATAAAGATCACAACAAAAGTGTAATTGGAGAACATTTATCGCTTGCAAATTACGTCTCATCCGCTCAGTCGTGTTGTTTGAATGAAGCCTCGTCTCCGTGTCGTACTGAAGCTTACGATAAAATGGTCGACAATTTGGATGTGATCTTTGATTTGGGCGCTTTTCTGTACTAATACTATTTTGAACACATATTAATTGAGTTGTAAAATCCTGTTCTTATCATAATGTACAAGTGATGATGATGATTCTAACGAAGTTAAACCCACGAACGTGCACGAACATTTATCAGACAGTATCGATATTTGTGGAAGAGATCACTAAGCCCGCGGCTCGCGCACCGGGCAGGTTCGACAGTGGACTTATTTTAAGACCGAAACAATTTTGAAAGTTAAGTTGTCAAATGAAAAAGGAAAAGTTGTGTACCGCGGGATCATATGCATCCAAATATGCGGCGGTTGGCAGGCGTGTCTAATTGATGTTTCACCTCTTTGCACTGTGACGCCCGCGGGCACCCATTAGGCAAAGTAATGGGATTCGCTTCTCGATCAGAAACCATTTCACACTTGACCGAACTTAATTGTTTGTTGGTGCTGCGGTTACACGGCTCATTAGTTAACTTACTAATGTACGCCAAAATGAAGTATACCGGTGTTTAAGAACATTATTAACTGATTATTCAAAGTCTTTCCCCGCATTTTGCAATATTTACAGGGGCTCGATGTACACTAGTTGCGCGAACTTCGCTAGTGCTACATCAGCCGGACGTTAAATAGGCAGCGAGAACTTCGTATGGCCGCAGCTTTTTTTGTTAGTCTTTGTAAAGTTTGAAGGGTGCCGTTCGGCGCGACCTCCGGCGAGCGGCCTGACGCGGCTTTTGTTTTTATACAATTTGTATGATGTTATTGCATTGTAACTCCCAGTGCCGATGCCGCTAGTTTACTGCTGTTAGTTCGCGGTATGCATAGCGAGTCGTCGTGGAACATGTTAAATGTGTATGTAATTAGCATAGGAGATAAACGTAGACATGTAAACACAAAGGGACCTGCTGCAGGCGTCGTCTGTTCATTTGCTGGCGTTATCACAAACAGAATGCGGGCGTGCGGCGTGACGGCGTGCGGCGTGCAGCGCGCGTGACTCGGCGGCGCTATCGCAGGGGCGGCCGACGACAATGCTCAGCGTGTTCCGCAACTGTGGATGCGGGCACGAGGCTCTATACTAATTTGTCCATCCGCTCTAATAACGAAAGTTGTGATAACGTGGGTCCAATTTATCGCGTAACTTCCAGTTTAGCATCTGGTTATTAATCGGCATTAAGTACCCGCCTCATTTGACGTGCAGTCCTGAGATGCATTTGTTAAGCTGAGCTGTAGGAATGGAAAATGAAATATCTATCAGACTTGAAGTTCTTTCGCGTTGTAATATAAATGATGATATTGAAACATTGGTACAAGTAGTGACAGCTGGCGACTGCATTGGACTAGGGACTGAAGGCTGCAGCTTTGGTTTAATGTATTGGGTACGATGCCGCCGTGACTGCACGCGTGTGACACGCACGCCAGTTACACGCACAGCCTGACCTCGCATAACCGAACTCCGCCTCCTAAAATTACATAAAATTCAAACAAACTGTGCTAGTTTTCGTTATTTAATCAAATCTGAACGCGCAGCGCTCTCTTGTGCTCATTGAATAAAGATGAGGTCAGAGCTGTAGGTCAGTATTTAGAGGGAAGCAATTTGTGTTTAGGTGTATAGTATAGCGGCCGTCTCTGCGAACGTCGCGATTTGACAAAACCTAATTAGTAAGTTATGTGTTATCCCAGACTGTGTCCGGCAGCTAGGGTGAATTACAGCGAGGTTCGTTTAGCCGTTCTATAGATACGATCTACGAACATCCATCTAAATTTCCGTATATATAATATTAGTAGGATTTGGAAGCTGTGGGACTTAGAAGATATAAAATAGTTAATAGGGTTTTGTCGGAAGGGACACAGTAAACAATTCCACAAACTATCAAGATGCCTATCTAGCAAATAACTTGGCACCGGGCCAGCTCCGGAGAGGTGCTGGGTTAAACATGCCGCCCGCTGTTTATTTCCACTGACTTCCGCGGGGCGCGCCGGGGGCTTTCGAGGAATTCCGCACGCGCGCCTGCTTTACTGTTTATGTGACGGCCGTTGCGTTGCGTTGAAATGGAAGCGGTGCTGTCTACTGTAGGCGCGCTTTAAAATTAAGTGTCGAGTTTCAGTCGACCACAACATTTAAAGAAACAATATGTTTCGTTTAAGAAATATTAGGAAAAGGGTATATTATTTGCAATGGACTCTGATACGATGTGAGGATTCTCGTCCGCTGTACCGAGACGCGGCAACCCATTACTTACCAGCGGCTCGGCCGTTAGAACGACGCGATGGGTGCCGTCCTGCGCAACTCGACCGCTGCCCCGTCGACCTGCGTCGGCCCGTGCCCGGCTCCACCTTCTTGATCACCTCGCTTATAAAGTCATTACGGGCATTCTTTTGATACCTTACGATGATTACTCGCCAACCGGAGTTTCTTTAATAGAACTAAAGCAATTTCATTAACCAAAACTAATTGACTACAGCGAAGCAGCGACCCGACAACAAGTCGTCATTTGTCGCAATTCCGCGCCATCTCAACTCTGTCGAGGACACGAGCCGCCGTAGCTCTTACGCGTCGTTTGTCGCGCGTCACCTGGGCCGGCTCACTGGCGCGATCACGGGGCTGTCAGATAAGAGATTTCATTAAACGTTGTATTTTATCGCATAATTGGTTCAGTTGATCTCCTCAATATGTAGAAGTCGACAATGTAGCAACGTCTTCCTTTGGCCAGGTACGAGTTGAGAGTCTTGTGAGGTGAAATTTACGCACACAAAGCGCTAGAACTTTCAATTCTGTTTTTAAAATATTACAAACGTAACAACACTGCACTGGTAACAAAATAAATGATGCGGCGTGGCTCAGTTGTAGCGGTGTGGTAGTGTACACGCCGCGCTGTGTTGTTGCAGGTGATGTAAAGGGCGCGCCCCGTTGCGGGAGGCCGTGGCTGCGAGCGTGCGCGTGCTCGGTCACGTCTGTTGACAACACGCCACATTGTGAGTAAACACGCTTCGTCTGAATAGTCGTACGGAAACAGCGACATTCAATTTTTTTAATAGTAACAAAATTCACGCAAAATGTAAACAACAACAATACTTTCCGGCTTCTTAAAACCGTTACAACAGTGTCATCTGAAGGTGTGCCTGGAGTGTTGACAATTTTGTTCTTTAACATGTTTGGGCGCTTAGACTGCACCGTTTACTCGGCTCTTTGTTCTTGAACGAGCAATTTAAATGACAATTATGTTAATATTCTATTTTAGGTTTTTTTATTTTATTTTAGTTTAGTCTATTTTCTTCAAAGTTATTTGCTTGTCTCCGTACACGCTTGTTTGAAGTAGTGCGTAGTCGCCGCAGAGACAATGAACTAACCGCCATCTCTCGTTGCAGACCGCCGCCGGCCGCTATGCGGCTGCCCGGGCCTCGGCCGCCTTGCACCACCGGCCCCCCCGGCGACAAGCTAGTCGCTCCACTACTTTACGTCCTCACCTAGTCAGGCTGTGCAGTTCGCTTCCGAATCAAAACGTTCGTTTGCCTGTGCAATTTTCCGACACATAGTAAAGTGAAAAGTGAAGTGCTTGTGCTCGTGCGGTCAAAATCAGGGTGGACCCGGCCACGTCCAGTTTGATCCGTACCAAACTGGTACAGTCTGTCTGGAGACGAGCGTGTGCGGTGAGTGCGATTGCGGGCCCGCTGCCCCTGGCCCGATGTGTGCGGCGTCATGGCGTTCATGACGAAGAAAAAGCGATACAAGTTCGGGGTCCAGTGTTGCCTCGAGGAGCTGACGGAGGTGCCCTTCGTTTCCGCAGTGCTCTTCGCCAAGGTCCGTCTCTTGGACGGAGGGAACTTTCAAGATCATTCTAGCAGGTCAGTACCACTTTCTTTTACCTCGTGTATTTCTTACCTACAGCATCGTTTTTAGTTGCAAAGCGTACAAAACCTATTTTCTTACCCATAAACGTATAATAGTGTCAATAAATCGTTTAGTCATGTTTTCTGCGGCTGTAATTTCCCGGGGAACGACAGGACCGGTGCGGCAGGTGCGCTCATCGCTGTCACGCTGGTTGCTATGTCCACTTCGTGTCACGTGTCACGTTATGTCTCATTGAACACATGAAACGATTTTACATTTATGACGTAGCGCCTCTGATACTGAAGATATGTGAGACGTGGTCGGGCCGCCGGGGACCTCAGCACTCCGCTCAGAGAATACTGCAAATGAATGCTGTGCCATATTATAATACGATATCTAGGAAACAAAATGTTGTTCTTGAGAAGTGAAGTTGGAGCGGTTCACAGAAGGGCCGTTAAATCAGTTGTCGAGGTCTGCTACTTACTCATATAATGGCATGTTCCGTTCTCTGTTTATTGATCAACGCCCGGTGCCTACAGCACTGATGATTACATTAACGATACTACGATAGTGCGGTACTGCGTTCCCGGTGCGCACCTGCTGCAACTCCGACGTGCCATTTCGAGCGCGCCTTGAAACGGCCGGACAGGACGTGGGTCACCGTAGTCGCTACTGCGCGCTCCGCTGGCGCCCGTTTCACTCGACTTTTACCGACTTTTCTCCGTCGCGCAACGCTTGCGTCCTGAGTGGATAATTATATCAATGACTACCTTTGAAAGCAGTGTTTGCAGATGTTATGGAGCGTTTTACACGTTCATTTATGAGGTCCAATATACAAAGCGCACCCCTGAGAAGTTCCATCAACAGTGGATCTAAACGGGATGACGATTAATGTGTGGGAATTAGTCCGAGCTGAAGTGCCGGTGCGGCCGGCGTGCGGAGAGGGAAGTGCGTAGTTAGAGGAAGCCGGGCCGGGAGCCGCGGGCACACACATTGTGCACTTCACAAACAACAGCATCAACTATAGGCTAAACAAATAATAGCATTTTATCTCAAAGCATGCCTCTCCAATAATGGAACGAATACTACAGTATTACAATTTGGAAATTCGGTAGGTATCGAATAGGCGCGGTGTGCATATAACGGACTTTAGTTCTAAATGTGGCGATCATTCGTGAGCCGGTTGATTATAATTAAATCAAACAGATATATTATACAAATAACATTGCAAAGCTTTTACTATTATTAAGTACGCGTGTGCACATTTACACAAGACGAATGAATTTAATGAAGGCAGCAGAAATCAACGTTGCCAAAAGCAGAAGCCGTGTGCCTGTTCGCGAATCACTCGAAGTTCATCATTTAAACTACACATGCACACTTACCGAAGCGAGTGGGCCGCGGCCGCACATTGTCTTCGTAGTTAATTAGTGTGGCATAATGGAAGTCAGCTAATGGTCAGCGCGCCACCACCGCCACCACCGACACCTCGTACATACAACACATACTCAAGTGCTCGGCGTCGAGGGCCCGCCTCCTTCAGCCGATAACAAATGAATTTAAACATTAGTTAACATAAAATACCTATAGCCAGTCTACTGTACTACTATTTACTATAAACCACTGCATATAGCACAGTTAATCGTTCAAATGCGACGGTGAAGATGTAACCATTACATTAAACATTAACCAACATCTACTTGCGATCGTCTGTCACACGATTTCCTGGGCCACTGCGGTCTGCGTGCGGTTGTGTGGGCGCCCCTCACAACAATGTAATAGTACGTAAAAATGTCCAAATAATCATTCAGACGACTCTCGTTCGCCGAGACGTACTTAGTGTGACGTCACCGTGCTGTAGCCAATCAAATGGCAATAAGTCAGCCGGCGAGCGGGCCCGGGCGGAGGAGCCAAGGAGCCAAGGACGTTGCAATTGATGTCTATAATTAAATGTGTATTTATAGTGCGGCGTGCGTGAGCGTGCGTGTGCGTGCGTGTGCGTGCGTGTGCGACCGCGTGTCGACAACCACCCGCCGAGTTATACTACGTACTCGCAGGTAGCGCGGCCGCAGTGCGCGTCAAGGCACGCCGTCTCAGCGCATTCGTTACGGCAAACACAACAGACCCGGGGAGATCAGATCTGACCTGACGGCTAAACTGGTTTATGTTTTCGATATCACGGTCTGCGTAATGAAATTTTTGAATTTTGTTTAATTTATTACAAATCTACACATAGCATTGTTGATCTTCTGCGTTGCCGTGAGTCGGGGTCGCGGCCCGAAGATCTGTGGTATCAGGCTGTCAGGCTGTCTAGAATAATTTCCTTAAAAAGTTGCGAAAGTTTCAAATCATCAGTTTAATAATGAGTTAAGTTTGCTCATTGACCCAGATAGATTGCACAAACCTTCGACTCTCCAAGTGTATTTTTTATGTAAATCGTACCGCAGCGGCGAGAGTTAATCGGCCGAGTTGGCCAAGGCCCGACGAGCGCCTCGCGATTCGCCGCACTGGAACAAAGTGGCTTGCTGCCAACACCGTCACCATCACGGAGTGGCGTCATTACAAAACAGCGAAATTTCTAAGTTCATTTACCTTTGCAGTAACACTGACTTTTAGGATATAGAGACAAAGCGTCAACTGCGCGGTATTCTGCAATGTGGCGCGGGGCGTGGCGGTGCTGGGGATGTCGGCAAGGTCGGACGGCTCGATTTACCCCGCACGACCCTCGGAACAGGAAGTCTCGTTAAGATTACAACCTATTTATGTCTGACAACATTTTTCCGATTATTACTGTAAAACAAGCTGCTGCACATCCCCGCCGAGCCTCGCCTGAGCCTAACTACTACTTAAACGTAACATCAAGAAAGTGTGCTCGTAACTATGAGCCAGAAGGAAAATCATTTACCTTCCAATGTCATTCAAAGTTGTTATCGATATTCGAGTTCTTAATTAACTGACGAATTTAATCAGTGCGGGCTTCTGCAGGAATTGTAAGAGTTAGTGAACTCTCGTGTCGTTTTAGTTGTTTCCATAGAAACATTATACAACTTGCAAAAATAAATAACTTCACAAATATATGTGTATAGTCTGAACATGAAGTGTGCACAACGTGGTGGAAGCAGGCAGGGGACGTGCAAGTGCACACGGCCAAGTAATTGCCGTCAATAATCAGAAGGTCGACGACTCGCTCCAACGCCGGCCGCTCCGCCACCGCCACCGCCACGCGTTGCCATGCTGATATGGACAGATTAGTTATTTATGGTTTTGTATGTTGCCATGTGCACGACTTTACGCAATAATTATAACTATAGCTCAGAGAAATTGGCACAAAACTTGTGAATCTTTTAAACCTCAAGTAAAGACAAGGTGGTTGTCCAAGACAAGGATTGGTGTCCTCCGTCAAGGTTCCACAAGTTCACAGCTACTTGTACACGTCACTTTAGCTGTGTTTTGCGGTTTACATCGCGCTGCGTCGCGGACACGAAAGGGCGCCGCTGTCGCGAGCACACGCTAGCAATTGAAGCGATGCGGCGTACGACCTGCCCCCTAGTCAATGATGATCTATCTAAGAGCACGACCGCCCCGGGCTATCCATTCTCTTGAATGCTCGCTTATATTACGCCATTTCCAAATGTTAAGAAAGTTCTTCGATAATTCACCAACACCAGCTTCTTGACCATTTCCCGCCATCTTGGTATAGATACGTCCACCGGCGCTAGCGGCCGCCGGCACGCGGCGCCCCCTCATTAGTGCTGTAATGACCAATTAGAGCGCTTCACTAAGAACAACGTCTCGCTGAAAGTGAAAGAGTTTTCGCTGAGCGAAAGTACCCCCCACATGCTCTCCGCACCGCTGCCCCCCGCTGCCCGTCAAAGCGCGCTGACAATGCGCCGCAATTCTCCGTTGGATTTATGTGACTGATTGCGAAAAATACTATAATATACTATAATGCGCGATGCGGAAGCGACGCAGGAACTGTGATTCACCGCTCGCCGCACCGCACTTACCGTCGTGTCGCGCTAGAGAACACCTGGACACTTATATTAATATGGACATTGATTTATCTTTTAATAATAATAATAATAATAATCATTTATTTTATGACACAAACGGTACACATATTTGAAAATTAATTAAATTTACACATAAAACAACATTAACATTAAACAAAAATAAATACAAACAATTAAAAAATAAAAATAACAACTTTTATTTAAATAAATTTAAATTTAAATTTAAAGATTTAAATAGAAACTCTTTAAAAGAGAATGATCGTGTAGTGAGCCACATGCTACTGAACTACTGCGATTACCTTCTATCATTATTGCCTCGCCCGGCACGTTGCAAAGCGTCCAAGCGCACACCAATTTATCACAGAGCTCAGCAGCTGATGCAGGAGGAGGTGCGCCGCGCCGGCTGTCCCTCGGATCAGATGAGCCCCGCGCGAGGCCCGCTAATTGATGGCCGTTATAAATTAAATGCAAGGCATACTGTACCGTATATAGCTATGCAGACGTCACCGTGCCCACCATTACACTGCTCACTGTGCCCTAGAACAGCCTAAAGTACTCGTAATAAAAGTAAGTGTAAATAAACGACAACTTTTAATCAGATCAGTCGCATGCAGCGGCGCAGTTCGCTTTTGGGCCTGTCCGGCTCTTCTAGCCGATCTACTTCTCGATTGGGACTTCTACAAAAACTTTCTTCTTATTACTTTGAACCAAAAATATTTTTGTGCCAAGACGTTACGACCGCTTTTTCGAAGCAAAAGTTCGGTATTGTGCGAAGCTGCACAATCTATTAAGTAACTTAAAACTACGGGATGATGGCACCGAGCCATCGCCGCAGTCGAAGGTTCTGATCGGTTCCCTCCCGTGCGCCCTGGAGGAGGTGCGAACGAGTGGCGCGGCCCCTCACTCGGCAACTGCTTGTTGCTGGTGGAATGTGGAAACAACGGCGCACTGATTATTGTTACACGCAAGTATTGACTAATTGTTGCTTGTTCCGTATGTAAATCAAATGAACCACAAAAACATATGTACCTACCTACTGGCCACATCACAGCGTTTGATTAAAATACTTATTCATAGGATGTCAATGTTTGCTATCAGTAGCGCCGGCGCCGGCGCCGCGCCGCAGACGTGTGCCGCGTGTGCGTGAATCGCACCAAATGACAACAATTTTACTGATACTCAAGTTCACGTTTGAATAGCATAAAGATGCTATTAGGATATTTATTCATTAAAAGTTGAAATTACATTTAGCTCTCTGTTCGACTATTTCTTTTTCTTAATGATAACTCAACCGATGGTGTCGGCTAACTCGTGATAGCTTCACTAGCTGACGGTCTATAGAAGTTGCTGGTTCACTGTTACGCCGGCACAAGAGCAACGAAGTCCTACGTGTAAATGTTGCTCCCTGCCCGGCGGCTGCAACGGTTACCTTTAGGTCGCCGGCGCACGGGGCAGCAAGGCCAGCGATGTACACAACATTATGTCACTTTATTCTTTAAATAGAAAATAAGTGTTTTAAAGAATGTATAAATGTAGCACGTACTTTAACGAGACGTACGGCGACGCAACTGCTGTAGCGGCGCGGCGGGCGTTCACCCGAGCCAAATAACTCAATTGCTTGCAGGCACGTACTAATACATACGCGAACATTTCGCGATTACGGCCCAAGGCTCCGAGGACGATAGCGCCGCCTTGCACTG
>JAODUI010016956.1:0-16424 GCA_027563995.1 Papilio gigon | reverse complement strand
ATATATTTCGTCTTATTCCAGGCGAGAGACTGGGCCGCATGCAGTCCGTGGCGGGGCTGGCGGCGGTGCTGTCCCGCTTCTCGGTGGAGCCCGCGGCGCAATCGGTGCGCCATCCCAAGATTGATCCTACTTCTAATTTAGTGCAAAGCTTCGAAGGTGGTTTGCCTTTGTTATTTAAGTTAAGAACTTAGTAATTACAAGAAACGGTTGTAGTTTTATAAATAAAAAAAGGTTGCAATTTACTTACCTCCTAATTTTATAATTCATTAGTGGGACAATGTATAGCATTATAGCATTACGAGCACTGACCTTCGTGCGTCGTTCATATGTATCGACAGTAGCGCTACCTGTTATCGAATAGTCAAAAGTTCCTGTCGATATAATTAGTTTTTATTAAACTAATAGAAGATTTGGCCACTAGGTGGCCTAAAAGAATACAAATGGCCACTTCGAATATGGTAGGGTCTGAAATACAGAAAAGATCATTGATCATTTTAAAATAACCCGGTAGGCTTGTCTAGATCAGTCGCCGGGCGAGCTGTCGCTCCCGCCACGACACACCAACACTCACGCCCAAGTCAAGCTAAAATAAATCGGGATAATATTTAACAAAGATAAATATCTCGACTTTGTATGACATTTGTATGAACCATTGTCACGAAAGATTGCAATTGCTACAATAATTGGTAATGTTCATGTAATCGATTTATTTGTAAAATGGTTCTGTAGCCAATCCCATATAACGGGGTTGGAGAGTCTCGCGTAGACGCCGGGGAAGTTCCCTCGCGCGCAGCCCAGCCCCCACGACACCACTCCAATGAGCACACCGTCTTGGACTATCGGCCCCCCACTGTCTCCCTGAAAGGTACATTAATTTAATATTGAATGGATAAGGTAAGGTAAGGTAAGATAACAAATGTTGCATTAAAACGAGGACGGGAACTCCGTCTAGGCACTCTGGCTACCCCCAGGAGAGTTGTGGTACATAAATACATCTTTTTGGCCTCGTACTGACTCTTTAAAGGAAGTTAATGTGACGTTTGTTTTAAGGCAGGCAAATTATGATCTGTAAACTAATTGCTGTACTAAACCTGACAGGCGTCTGGCGAAGGTTGGCTAAAAGAGCCAGCGCAGAACATGGACGCGGGGTCGATCGACTTCCTGGCGGGGCCCGAGCGTCTACACAGCTTCATCGCGATGGTCTTGATGGTGGAGGACTGGAGGTACGTCGCGCTGGGCCCGCCTTCCTGGGACGTCCTTACGAATGTTTCGTTGACCTCGCAGAGAATACAATCTTTGCACTAAGATGCTGTGAGGTATGAGACTGCGGATGTCTTTGAATTATACATCTTTCGGTAAACATACGCTTTAATGGTCGTTAGCGCAACATTCATATCAGGATTTGAATAGTTCACGAATAATGAACTACAGGAAATATTATGCAAATTTCAACAAAAATAAATTACACGGAGTTTTCCCCATCCCGACACTATAGCAGGTTGGTCTGCGAGCAGCTTAGTGTCCTTGGCAACGAGGCCAATGGGCAGCAGGCGCGCTGAGAAGCGAAGCGGCGCGTACAGTCGCACCAGGCCCACATCGTTGCCTTTCGTCTTGCTAGCGTAGCGCGGATGCACGAAGCACTGCTTCACGTCGTACATCTCGCCACCGTGCGTCTTCCACGAGGAGCCCAGCCGCACGCTCAGCTCTTTGGCTTGCGATCTCAACACAGTGAAGAAGGACGAGAAAAAATTGTGAGAGTAGGTTCAAACCAAAATGGACTATTTATGATATTCAGCGACTTATTCACATTTGAGAACAGGGTCGAGTCAATAGACCGGGCACTAGTGAGAATTGTTGGACTAACTGTATGACATTTATGACTAAAGTGCATTTCCACGCGGTTTTTAGTTCCGAGGGGGTGGAGTGTTTAACCCACAAGTTCATGAAGTACTGGTAAACGTTAGCAGAGTGGGTGTTGACGGTACTTGATGAGGCAATGAGCGGCGGTGAGCAGCCAGAGGTCGGTGATGATGGAGCCGCCGCAGATGGGATAGGTTTTCTCCCGCAGCGACACCTGCCACGGCACCGCCGCTATCGACGTGTTCTGCCCCGACACAATGCGCCGAGTCGACCCTATGTAGTTACGTAAATATGAACAAAAGTATACATTGTCAAGAACATGTTATAATAAATTATTCTTACTTCTTTTTTACTTGAAAAAAAATAAAAACTCAGAAAATTAAATACCAAAAACCAGGCTATGGATGTTTCAACATACCTGACCGGCGTGCTCCTGTAAATGAAAATAATTTTCTATTAACTAGATAGTAAGTAGGCTCAGTACTATGCAAATAAATATTTATAGACTGAATTTTTCTCTTGATTGGCTCCACTGTTATGAACTCGATGGCCAGTCACTTACATCCCGCACAAGTTTGGTTCTTAGTTCAATTCTAATTTGAAAGAATGTCGTTCTATCGTGCAGTGTTCATCATCGTCGCATGCTCCTTATCACTTGGTCGACATTTTGTAATTAAGAAGTGAACTTAAACGTGTCTAGGTACTTAGTCTGCCGATGATTTTATTTGTACTATTATATAAAGGGCAAACTTTTTTTTTATGTAGGTTCTCAGAAACCGCACCAGTTTAAACCTAGCGTGTGCATATACCGAGAACAGAAATGTTACGCGAGAATTTCAGCTCGGCGATGTATAAATATCAGTCTGATCAGAGTTTGACCTTTTTAATTAACAAGTTCTTGCTGAATATTGAAATCTCACCCGTCAAGTTGTTCAGCAATGTTCCATACAACTCCTTATATTTATCACGAATAGTTTGTTGATTCAAAAATCCTATCAAGTCATTCTTGTTATTCTCCGCTTCTCTTGCCAGCTGCGAGTAGTCGATGCTGGTGCTGAGGTCGACGTGCTCTCCAACAACCAGCACACACACCAAACATGCTTGAAAAATTATAAACATTTCAATCGTCATTAGGAATTGTTTTTAAGCGTCATCGATTGCGTAACCTCTCTAGTGAGTGAGCGGGGCCGAGCCAACAACTGAAATCGTGTAGTTGCAATGTGCGCGGAAATAAAACACGATTGATTTGGAACAAGTTTAAAATTTAATTAAGTATACCTACTATATAACCTTTGTACGTCGATAAAGGAAATATTCGTTGAGCGCATAACCGCCGCTGTAATCTATCGAACAGCCTTGAGGCGCTGGCTCCTCAAGTGCTGTTTCAATGCCGTTACGATTCAAAGTGCGCCAGCTGCGCGCCAGCTGCGCTCCAGCTGCGCGCCAGCTGCGCTCCAGCTGCGCTCCAGCTGCGCTCCAGCTGCGCACCAGCTGCGCTCCAGCTGCGCACCAGCTGCGCGGCTGGAGCTCTTTTCATTGATACCGATTTATCGTCTTTAGTCTATCCTATGTGTTGCTGTATGCACTTCGGAGATTCTTACAATTAGCCGCTAAAGTAACTGACTATTTATGATAGAATTCGCTTCAACTCAATTTTCGTAAAAAAATTAAATACTTGTTAGATTGTATTCCGCCAATACTGATTATACATTATCTATCCAGGTTTGTGTCATTGCATGTGTTATTCAGTTTCAGTAATGTACTGTGCTTGTGTTAAATTTCCAATTTTTTTCCCAACATTAGCCTAGATCTTAACTGACTGAAATAAACTGGCTCTCAAGGCGAGGCGCAAAATTAAAAACTTTCCAATTGAAACATTTAACATGAAACCTTTTTAAATTTCAGTTAAAAAGTACCAAACTTGAAGGCGGGCAACACGTCTGTGGTTCCTCTAGTATTGCGGACGTCAATGTTCACCTTTCTGCACCCGCCGCTCGTTGGACACCTTCTCTACAAAAACAGCAAATAAAAAGACAATTTTCACGTATCAGAAATAAAACAACATTTTATTGTATACTGTATGCGATAGTTATTATCTATGATTGATATTGCTCATCCTCTGTCGTCACGCTGTTTTTTTTATTTTCCTTCGTTACTAGTTCCAGTGATGTTAAAATGTAATCTTACATTAATTCAATGAGATGTATCATCTGACCGGCGCTCGAGGCGTGGTCGTGTCGAAGCAGCGCGGACTGCGACTGAGAAGTTATCACCACATACGATTTATATGCGTATCGCTATCTCAACACTATCTTACTTATCTAGTATCTAGCAGGCAAACTGAAAGTTCCAGTACTTCCTGTCCTTCCCGAATATTGTGTCACGTTTACTCAAGTTCTACAGCTATTTTAACATCTGCTCTTTTCATTCCAATTACAAGAGCTTAACGAAGTTGAAATAACTGCAGGAATCCCTTCTTGAACAGCTCCTAGGGCGCGCCGTGTTGGGTGTCGACATAATAACCTTTTCTGATATAACCTACCGATTGTACTGAAACATTTGAGCAATTTATATAAATAAATAAAATAGCCATCTGAAAGAGAGATCTAATACTCGTTAGAAATTCAATTGCAAATTTCTTCACAAATACGGCGACCATTCATTTCTATTCATCATTGATTTTAAAGTGGTTTGCAGACAAGTCATAGTGTTTTAGTATAACCTATACCTACTTACATACTAAAGTATAAATCGTATTTTTCCTTTAAACATATTTAGAAATTGTTGTGGGGAAGAATCTGTTGCGAGAAGCGAGAGCTTGGCGCTCTTGTCTCTCGAGTCCTTTAAAACGGCATCTGGTCCGTCACCTGGTATACATCCTGTATGTACAAATAATTGAATAATTCGGGGGTTATCAATATGAGTCACGTTAACTGTTCTTATCATTTCATTATCTCGAGATTAAGAAGACATATAAATATTGAACTTGTTTGTACACGTTGGGTATTCCTTCCACCATGTTTATACTGGCCGCGATAATCGTGCTCGGCGTCGTAGCGTATTGTTACGGCACAAGTACATTTAAATATTGGGAAACGAGAGGAGTCAAGAATGACAAGCCACTGCCATTTGTCGGCAACAATTTGCAGATGTACTTAATGAGAAAAAGCATGGGCCAGATAAGTACAGAACTGTACAACAAATACCCAGACGAAAAAGTGGTCGGATTTTATCGAGCGACGGGTCTGGAACTCTTAGCGAGAGATCCAGAAATCATAAAGCGAGTTCTCGTTACTGATTCAGGAAATTTCCTCAAGAGAGGCATCAACACACATAAAACAGTAATCGAGCCTCTGGCACAAAATCTTTTTGTCGCTGATGGCGACGTCTGGAAGTTGTTACGACAACGCCTCACTCCGGCATTCTCAAGCGGCAAGTTGAAGGCGATGTTCCCTCTGATTGTGCAGCATGCTGAGCGCATGAAGAACCATGCCATAAACGCACCAGCGTCAGGACGAGTGCTGGACTCTCGTGATATATTGGCGCGGTACACGACTGACTTCATCGGTGCTTGTGGCTTCGGCCTCGATGTGGATTCTCTCACTGAAGAGGATTCCGTTTTTAGGGAATTAGGAAAAAAAAATTTTAAGGTAGAACTGAGTCAAATTATTAAACATCTTCTGAAACAACTTTTCCCTGAAACGTGCAAACATTTAAAGTTATTTGATAGATTCGAGAAAGATGTTTTTGGGCTTGTTGGCAACATTCTGCGGAAAAGAAATTACGAGCCGTGTGGCAGGAACGACTTTGTCGACTTGCTTCTTGAATGTAGGAAAAAAGGAGAAATGAAAGGATTATCCATCGAGAGATCAAAACCAGACGGCACCCCTGAAGAAGTGTCTATGGAGTTGACCGAGGAACTCATGGCAGCACAAATGTTTGTCTTCTTCGCCGCCGGCTTCGAAACTTCATCTTCTTCTTCGAGCTTTACGCTCCATCAACTCGCATACCATCCCGAGGAGCAACGAAAGGTGCAAGAAGAAATCGATAGAGTTCTAGCGAAATACGACAACAAGCTCTGCTACGATGCCATTGCTGAAATGACTTATCTGCATTGCGCTTTTAAAGAAGGTGTCCGAATGTTCCCTTCATTGAGTAATTTGGTCCGACAGTGCGCCGGCAAATATACATTTCCCGAAATGAATCTTACGATTGACGAAGGCGTATTGGTACTTATACCCGTTCAGGCGCTGCACATGGACCCGCAGTATTTTGAAGATCCAGAACAATTCAAGCCAAGTCGGTTCTTAACCGACTTCATTAACCCGATGACCAAAAACATATATTTACCATTTGGAGACGGTCCTCGTGCTTGTATAGGTAAGTTCGCTATATTTTTTGTTAGCTAATAAGGCAAGTTAAAGAGAAACGTTTGTTTAACATTTCAATTACAGTAATATTTATTGAGTTAAGAGTGCCGATTTCAAAGTGATTTTACATTTTGCTTGTTTTTGACGATTCGTTCGAGTACGACCATTTTGTGTTTGAAATTATAAATCGAAATGGTCACTAATGTTACTACTTTCCATCAACATTTTCTTAGATTTTTCTAATTTGTTTCAAATCGCTGGTGACTCACTGCGAAGACTACATTTATCACTTTAGATTACAGGGATACACTAACATCCTTGTCTAATCTCTGTTACATGAACAATGATTATTGTTTATGATTCGCTAGGCGTGGATGTGCCACAACAGTTGATAAGCAGAGATAGCGTCTGGTGATTACAGCGCGATGTTCTTTTAGACCAGTACCTGTGTACTTAACTCTTCACAATTCACCTCTTAAAAATCCCACTCATTTATTTTATATTATTAATCATGATTTTTTTCCTTCGGCGCCCGGCCGTTTCTACCCAATCCTGAAATGCTTAATCCGACATGTCTTTATGTACTTCATTAAAGTTATTTAATTTCTAGTTAAATTAGATTTTGACACCCCTAGGATCTTCCAACTCCAACTGCTGTTCGTTTCAACAGAAATCATTTTCAGTTTCCCCGGAGCTTTTCATTCGCTAAACACGTTATTATTTATTAAATTATACAGCTTTTGTAAACTGTGATTAGAGGTGTCACAAAACGAATAAGTAGGCCACTAACGAACAATATAAATGACTACAACAATGATACTTCCAGGCGAGAGACTGGGCCGCATGCAGTCCGTGGCGGGGCTGGCGGCGGTGCTGTCGCGCTACTCGGTGGAGCCGGCGCCGCAGTCGCTGCGCCATCCCAAGATTGATCCCAGTTCTCATATAGTACAAAGCGTCGAAGGTGGCTTGCCTTTGTTATTTAAATTAAGAAGTCAGTAATTACAAGAAAAGGTTTTCATTTTGTAAATAAAAATATTTCATGATGAATTTCATTACCTTTGTATAAAACACAGTTTGTTTTAAAGTTAGTTAAGGTTTTAACCAGAAAAATGAAGCCAAATCGTGAAGGCACCGGCCAGCGTCAAAAGTAGTACGCTATGTTAACTGGTTCTCGTTCTGTTTCACGTCCCTGCGCTGCTCTTTTCGTCTAAGAAAATCAGATTAAATTCGTTGTTAATGCGAGTTAATGAAGGCACCAATAACCTGGGGTGCGCTATCAGGCAACCTCCACGCTGCACCCTGGGTACTGTCAGCCTTATGCCGGGAGCGCGGGGCTCGTTGGGGCCGAGAGGTCGGTATCTATAAACCAATCCTACAGCAGCGGCGAGGGCGGGGAGTCCCGATCCGCATTACACGGTGTTGTCCCTTGAGGAGCGCCTAAGGGCGTCCCGTCTTGGGGCGCGGAGAGGGTCCATTCTGGGGGCAGTCAGTAGGGCGTCGCGGCCGTCACAAGTTTTGCACGTGCTTCCGTGGCGTTCTATTTTTTTACTGTAGTAGGCCTCCATGTAACTCGTGTATCCTCCCCGGGTTACACCGTGCATAAAGTACATTACCTACTAATGAACAAAAAAACGGCGCCTATAACCTAGTGGTTAAGGCTACAGACTTCCGCTCAAGTGGTCGTCTTTTCGAATCCCGCGTACGACTAGTGTCGTAATCTAATATCCAAGCAAAAACCTAGAGGGTACTTGGTATGGTTTAAGAAATATTTGTCATTAAGTTGCTTATAACATACATTATACATTTTTATATGAACTTTGAATTTACCTTCAGATTTTGATACGCAATCGTAAATCGCATTCGACTTCTGTCTTCTACGTAGTCGGCGCGTGCGCAGTAGCGATATGCTGTTGCTGACTCATGCACGCAATGTTGTATGCTTTGACAAAATAAACGATGAAGATATGGCGCGCTGTTTTGCCGTCGTGTCGGAGGACTGAGACGGAGCGGCCGCGCACTCGCACTCCGCGACCATCTTGTGGGAAAATAACGTCGTGAAGAGAAAACTATAAGTCAAAGTAATACATTTAATCAATAAAATACTTGTGGTAGGATGTGGTTCACGACAATAGTCGAATCTTGGAGATCGAGCGTCGGCCGCTAGAACGGTAGCCCGGGCCCGGTATGACCGACAAGCCAGCCGCCGCTCAAAGTTCAATTTATTGAATAAGTAATGAGCGCAACTACACGCATGATCCGTGCTTCTCAACTCGTGTTCCTTTTAGGCCCCGAGCTTCGTTGCAGTCAGAAAAGCATTTCAACCAACAGTAATTCCAGAAGGTGGCGTAGTCGTCTCCACACTTAGGATCGTAGACGTCGAAGCAGTGATCGCAGACACATGTGGAAGATGGATGTTGACATTGTCCTTTGTATAAAACGCCTACTTCCTGTAATCCGTTTTGAAGTCTCGCCCTGTTCTCGCATCTTAGAAGGCATTCGCTGTCGTAGTCATTCCTGTCCGTGCCACACACGGGCTCGTAGATCGCCTCACACGTGCAATTAACGCATTTGCCTTTACCCAACTCCACCAAAGCCGGTTGTCCGGAGTTATATCTCTTCAGATTCTCGCAATCAAAACTACATTTATTTTCAAACGTGGTACCATCGTTTGCACACAAAGGGGATTTAACATCTGTACAAATGCATTCGTCACACTTGCCATTATACAACGGTTGTACTGCGCGTCGTCTATGTGAATTCAACTCGCTATTTTGACATTCCAATTGACAAGGATTGTCGTAACTAGTGCCGTCACTGCCGCAAACCGGTTGGTACGTCGGCGGACAGGAGCAGCCGTTCCTGCAGGCACCCACGTTCTTGAGTGTGATCTCCGGCAATCCTACAGCTATCGTGTTTCTGCTGGCGCAGTCCAGTTCGCAGTCGTTTCTATATAACACCTGGTCTGATCCGCAGACGGGGGAGGCGATCGAAGGGCAGTCGCACGGGGGGCCGAGGCATCTTTTTCTGTAGGCGAGATTGATGATGGACAGGCCGTATTTAATACGATTTCTATTCACGCAGTCTAACTCGCACTCGTTCGCGTACGTCGCACCATCCGTCGTGCAAACGGGCAGATTCACATTTTGACATTTGCATTCTTTACAATAACCATCGGCTTCAAAGACCTCCTCATGAGCTTTGTATCGGTTATTGCCGTTGGTATATTTGAGAATGCATCGGTTGTAATAAGTGAGTCCATCGGAGCCACAGACGGGGTCATACCGGTAGGAGCAGGGATACACGGTCTCGGCGGGCGGATACCAGTTGCCCTCGATTGCGCTCGCTGCCGATGACGCCACATATTTCGAGAATGCTATGAGTCCTACTAAAATATGAAAATAACCAATTAATAAACGTAAATAAATTCTTAACGTTTATAAAGTTTGGGAATAAATTACCAATATAGTGCTGCATAGTGATGGATACGTAAACACCTCTGCAACGGTTTGAAGGAGTTCCGTCGGTACAATTTTATTTATACTACAGAGTGTGATAATGTTATCAGCGGTTTAGAAATTGCCTTCTTATTAAAGTGAGCCAAGGAATTCGCACCATTAAGCGTATCTTAACTGAATTGTCAAAAAATTCAGCAGTTCCTTCGTGTTTGACGTCACTTTTTAATTGTTATAAACACGAGTGCGTGCGCGTGCGCGTGCGCGTGCGCGTAGTTATTGGGAGACAACATTGAAAATATCTTTTACTGTTACAACTACGTACCTTGCCGGCTTCTAGAAGATTTTAACAAAATTAATTGGGTTACGAGAAAGGACCTGTTTGCAATTGATAACATATGATACCAGAATAAGACAACCACAATCGAACCAGATAACCAGAATGTGACAAAACGGAAAAGTGTCAGACGCCCACGAGACCAGGCCGGCGTGCGCTCGCGCCTTCTGGACATTGTTGTACAGATGAGGATCACGGTCGGGCCGAGCGCCGAGCGCCGAGCGGAAGGAAACCGAGGCTCTCGAAAAATGTCGGCGGGAAGGTTGCGCGCACCGATGGCACCAAAAACTACGAACAAGTATTTTTTTTATATTTTCAGGTTTACTGAAATGATAATAATTATTCAGAAATACTATTAATATTTAATAAAAAAGAACATCTCGAAGTATCGCCTCGTGTACTTTTTTAAGGTTTACTTATTTACGTAGTTTAGTTTGTTTTTAAATTAAGTTATGCTTAATTTCTATATGTTTTGTTAAATAAGTAGGCACATGTGTGAAGTATGCGAAGTGCAGTCAAGTGTGATCAACATTTTAGAATTAGAACAGTTATTTATGCTCGCGGCTTCAAATATTCGACTCAGTTTTTATAGACGGCGTTTATACGACGACGCAAGCGCCTGCCGTGTCGTAATACTAGTTCCCCCGTGCGAATCGACGCGCGTAAAAATCCATAAGGCTAAGATTGAGACTGATTTTACAAATTTTATAAAAACTTGACAAAAATAAATACATTTTTCCGAAAACCTGACATCTAAAAATAGGCCTTTTTCTATTTGTTCCGAGAACATGCAACTCACGGGAAGTTCAAGTTAATTAGACTACACATGGAATGGTCTAGCTGCGTAAGGCGGAAGGTACGTCGCTCATACGGATTGACTCCGAAGACTACTTTAGTATGTAGTGCGTATTGGAAATAAACCACTTTTGTACAGGTCACTATAAATTTACTTTGAATGTCATCGTTTGTCTTCTTTACATTGTACTCATAACTTTTACTTCGAGTGAAAAAACATCTACTCGCTCTTAAAAATATTTTCAAAACTCTGGTAAAAATTAAAACAGAAATAATTTTAGTTCACATCTATATAGATAATAGCGATCCATTGTCTTGGAATATATTTAATCTTACCCAAGTACGGCGACTCATTTAATCTGATGCTACAACCAAAGCTTAAGATAGAAGCGTGGTTAATGATCTTGATACCACACTGGAAATTGAATGCCACCACATTTTATTACCAGCAACAACTTAGCTGGTCGAGTCTCGGTTCCAAAAATTGGACGAGGTTGCCCTTAAGAAAAACATTCGAAGCTCCTCACCTAAATTTACAATTACGTTTACCACGCAACCTTATAAAAGTCAAAAATAATCATCACTTTAGGCAAATGTTACCCATTACTGGGCGAAGGCCCTTTTTTTTCGTTACCAGAGGGGAATACGTTTTATGCCATACGGTGAATCCCGGGGTGGAAACAAGCGTTATGTGAGACTCTCCCCCCGAAAGCCCTAGTGGGTAGGTTCCGGGAGAACTACTACATTTAACCCCTCCGTTCCCGCAAGTCAGATATAGGACGCCGCGGGAGCATGTGTGAAACATGTCACAACCGCGACGCTCTACTGACTGTCCCGGAAATGGGCCCTCCCCGCGCCCAAAACGGGACGCCGCACCCTAAGGCGCATCTCGAGGGACGACACCGTGCGCTGCGGATCCGAAATCCGGGCCGCCGAGATTACGCGCGATCCGCGGGAGGCCTCCATCATGTCCCGCTCTACCACGCTCTACCACGACCCACATGGCTCACGCCACACAGGCTTTGGGCTTACGCCCTCCGCCCTTGAGATGCATCGTCACCTTTCACCTTCCTTGTGTTTCGCAACAGGTGGTACTAGGATCAGGCTCGCCTCTTCAAAAGGACGTTATTCCAACCCAGTCAGGCTACTAGCTCCTGCCGGCATAAGGCCGACAGCACTACTGGACGTAGGCCTCCCCCAATGATCGCCGAGACGATCGGTGCTCTGCCCCCTCATCCAGGGTACTCCCGCAAACTTAGCCAGCACATCGCAAATAGTGTATGTTCGAAAATCTTCTGTTTGTGTGCACCAAAAACCAGAATTGAAATGGGAACATACTGTGAGATTCAAATAGTTCATTGCCAGTTGTGAGAATATCAATAGCAAGAAAAAAAATAAAACACCGAGTATATACTTAATAAATTAATATAATTATAAATAAATTAATCGCTTTCAAATCAAATGGATGGCGAAAAATTGACTAGATAACTTAGATTACGACGATTGCTAAACGATTCCATACTGTCCTCAAATTTTCCAATTTATTATAATATAATTATATATATTATACACATATATGTACATAATAGTTGTCGCCTGTTGTAAAGGAGACTTGTTATCAACTTTTTATCAGACTTTGGGTTATATAAGGGTACGGGCCGCTCGTGGACGGTCAGTAGAACCTTTCACCATGTTGACTCTGGCTGTCGTGTTCGTGCTGTGCGTCGCATTGTACCTGTACGGTACAAGGACGTTCACGTATTGGCAGAAGAGAGGAATCAAACATGACAAGCCGATACCATTTTTTGGCACCAATTCACGTATGTACTTCTGCAAGAAGAGTATGACACAAATAGGCACCGAAATGTACTGGAAATATCCAAAGGAAAAGGTCGTGGGATTTTATAGAGCGATGCGTCCTGAACTTGTCATAAGAGATCCAGAAATAGTAAAACGCATCCTCGTTTCAGACTTTGGATATTTTCACATGAGAGGTATTAATACTCACAAAACGGTTGTTGAGCCAGTAGCAAAGAATCTTTTCCTTGCTGAAGGAGATCTTTGGAAGTTGTTGAGACAGCGCATGACTCCCGCGTTCACCAGCGGCAAGCTGAAGGCGATGTTCCCTCTCATTGTGGAGCGTGCGGAGCGCCTGAAGACCCACGCCATCAACGCACCGACAACAGGACGAGTGCTGGACTCTCGGGAAATAATGGCGAGGTATACTACTGACTTCATCGGTGCTTGTGGCTTCGGTCTTGACATGGATTCTCTTAGTGTAGAAAACTCCGCTTTTAGAAAACTTGGAAAAGAAATTTTTGATTTTAACTTGATTCAAAATGTAAAACAAATGCTTAAGCAGGTGTTTCCTGAAGCGTGCAAAAATTTTAGAATATACGCTAGAATTGAAAATGACGTGTACGCTCTTGTTAAAACCATTCTGCAAAAGAGAAATTACGAGCCATGCGGCCGGCAGGACTTCGTCGACCTTCTCTTGGAATGTAGGAAAAAAGGTAAAATAGTTGGACAATCTATAGAAACAGTAAAACCGAACGGCATGCCTGAGGAAGTATCTTTGGAATTAACTGACGAATTAATGGCGGCACAGATCATTGTCTTCTTCGCCGCCGGCTTTGAATCTTCGTCTTCCTCTACGAGCTATACCCTGCATGAGCTTGCACACAGTCCTGAGGAACAACGAAAGGTGCAAGAAGAAATCGACAGAGTTCTAGCGAAATATGATAACAAGCTGTGCTATGATGCAGTTGCTGAAATGACTTATATGCGTTGCGCTTTTAAAGAAGGCCTGCGATTGTTCCCGACTTTGGGTCACTTGGTCAGAAAATGTACTCGCAAGTACACGTTCCCCGACTTGGACCTCACCATAGACGAGGGCGTCGCAGTATTGATACCCGTGCAGGCGTTCAACAAGGATCCGCTGTACTTTGAGGATCCAGACGAGTTTAAGCCAAGTCGGTATTTGACCGACTTCATTAACCCGATGACCAAACATATATACTTGCCCTTTGGAGAAGGTCCTCGTGCTTGTATTGGTAAGTCCACTATATCTATTTTTTTCTCCAAAAGTAATTCATTTTCTTGCAAGTTAACAAATCTGCTTTTGCTATTTTTTTTGGCTAAAATGCTTTGCAGTAAGTTTCATTATAACTATGTCGTTGCTCAAACTTAAAATATTGAATAGAAAATGCCAGATTTAAACATGTCTAAAACACGTTTCCAGGAGAGAGACTCGGCTTGATGCAGTCGCTGGCGGGGCTGGCGGCGGTGCTGTCGCGCTATTCGGTGGAGCCGGCGCCCGAAACGCTGCGCCACCCCGTAGTTGATTCTTCTTCAAATATGGTGCAGAGTATTGTAGGCGGTTTGCCTTTGATGTTTAAGTTAAGAAATAAGTAAGTAGGTAAATGTGTTAATCAATCTTAGTACTTGTATTCAATTTCTTTGTGTTCAAATTGGGCGTGGGTTTGATATAATTTGTACTTAATTTTGAACAAGCAGGTGCAATATCTTAACTGTGTTATATTCATAATTTGGTGGTTCAGGGTGTAAGTTTGTTAATTTTTTAAGTTTGGATCAATAAACATTGTGATGATATAATTATTTTTAAATACTTTGGTTTACTTTGTGGTTTCTATTGCTGCGGCTGCGCGGGAGATGTAGGAGGATTCCCTCCTGCTCTCCTGTACTTGTTACAACACGTAAACTGACCTTGTCCTCACACGAACAGAGAATTCACTAAGGACCACTGCCTTGTCTGACAGACGGTTTCATAAAATTTTGATAAGGAAATAGTACCAAAACAATAGATCGTATTGTTGTAAAAAAAAGGGAAACGAGATGTGTTACAGATATTTAATAACTCATGTGTACTAAATGTAAAAACTTATTTAAAACCGAAGCCTGCAGGGGGGAAGCTAAGGTAACACATAAAAAAATAGAGATAGCAACTGATAAATTTGCTAGAAACTCTGATAAAAGAGCCCGAGCCACGCTTCCTATTTCAGCTGTCTAAAACACACAAAGTGATTCTATCGTCGTGCATACATTACAGACAACGTTATGTCCCTTTAAACAATGAAATAGCAATGTTTCGTAGCATATAATTCAATATTGTTATTAGAGCCACGTCCAAAAGAAGGAATGGTGGGCGTAGTCTGACGAGTCTTTATAAGAAGAGCCGCATCAGTATTACCCGATGGCAGAAATTTTCCATTTCCCAACGCGGAATCTTGTAATATTTTGCTTAATATTATTTAGAAGCAGAATTAGTTCGTTGTGTTGCTATGCATTTAAAAGTAAAATCTTGTGATTCTGATATCCAACAACAGAAGTGGATAGGGGATCCTCGTGATTCTCTCTACTTTAGTCACTCTGCTCTCTCAGAATGTGTTCCAAATTTCTGTGAGACGAGTGCAAAGTGCCAAATGTTGAATCGTATTTGTGACCACGATAATCGCCGTAGCAGCCGCGCGTCTATTCGAAGTCGGAGCCATACCAGGTTCCGTACGCGTGCTCCAGAGAGTCGTCAGCAAGACGTAGGTGTACTAATGCTAGGGGCACTGTGGGCAAACACAAAGTTGGATTTTAGCAAGGGGAGTAAACGTCATTAGCTATTAAATTTGAGTGTAATGTCGCAGTCCTTGGACACCACCTTACGCATCCGCACTGCTCGCGCGCGTGGTGACGGCTGCCACGACTGGCATATTGCGTTGGAGAAGAAATATATATTCATTGTCACGCACATGGACAGGACAAAGTAGGCGTTCCCAAATAGTACAGTTATATCGTAAAAAAAAATGAAGTTTATTAATAAACGAGTTGGCACAATAACGTGGCCTCGATACCAACGCTCGTACACTACCTACAGTGAGTATTGAAAAACAAACAATGAAGGAAGGAAAAATGTATCGTACATAGACTTGGTGCATGAAGTCTTCACCAGAGGGGGTTGGCGGGCGTTGGTTCCGGGAAGGAAACATAAGATTCATTAATTTTCCCTTCAAATGCGTTTCAAAAAACTGTCAAAAGTCAAGAAAGTAGTCCTCAATCTAGTTACAGTTAGTTAGCGGTTGCTTGACTCTTTTAGCGAAATCTGGTGGCAGCATGTTACTACCTTATATGCGGTGGTGATCTCACTGACTGGGTGATATGCTTAAATGGAATTAACGAATCACAAGTAAATGTTGGGATTTACCAAGGGAGTAAATAAACGAAAGTCAATTTGGTACGACAGTTTGTCCGAGATAAGCGCGAAGCGATTGCCTATCGATGCTTTTATAGAAAGCAATGATGTTGGACTTTGCAGATTTAGAACCGCCGATTACACGTTGCAAGTTGTAATTATCGTTATATTTATACTACAGTGCGTGATAATGTTATCAGCGGTTTACAAAATACCTTCTCATTAAAGTGAGCCAACGAATTCGTACCATTAAGCGTATCTTAACGAAATTGTCAAAAAATTCAGCAGTTCCTTCGTGTGTGACGTCACTTCTTAGTTGTAAACACGTCTAGGTGAGACAACTTCACACAAGTTTATCCTACTTTGCTGTAACAACTACGTCGTACATTGTCAGCTTGTGGAAGATTTTA
>JAODUI010016955.1:0-16470 GCA_027563995.1 Papilio gigon | reverse complement strand
TTGGATGCGGAAAGCGGAGGACCGCATACTGTGGAAGGCATTGGGAAAGGCCTATGTCCAACAGTGGGCAGACAGGGTCTGATGATGATGATGAACAACACATTGGTACATACCCGTGATCGAAGCTGGATGTATAACTGAAGTGAATTGTCGGTTTTTAATTAAAAAAAAATATTTTTTTTTTTTATTTTTCATTTGAGAAAAAGTTATCATTCCAAAGTATATCTCACAATCAGGCAAACTCTTGCATTACACATGAGGACGAGTAGGCGGGACGTCTTTTACCAATGTCTTTACTTCTTCAATTCATGTATCTGGCAACGAATACTGAACCGTTTTATAACACGAAAAAAGTTTCTCACATTACGAAAGTGTCTGGAGCAATACTTAAGAATTTTTGTTTATCTCTTCGATGTCTTTTGTTTTAATTTAATAAAATATGCATAAAAAATGTACTTCTTATATTATTTTTGTGATAAATACGCAACCAGATATTTTTTTTTTTACGTTTTGGGCTTTTACCATATTGCGACCATATCATCACTTGACATCGGGTGGGATCGTGGTCAAGCTTTAGTATTGATTTCATTAAACAAAATAGAATATTTGCCGAATTAATATTGGTGTTAAAAAATAATGTGTAAATAATTAAACAAAAAACGTCTATGAGTTCACCAGACTATAGATTGGTTTAAATTAGTGTAGTTTCTTAGTATGGTTCACATTGACAACAAACATCTATCTGAACTTTCGAATTTACAATAGTATGAACTAGATACTGACTTAAGATTCAAACTATGTTGTTAAAGGGTAACAATTGAATTCGAATCAAATTGGAAACTTGGTTACATTATGTAAACAGAGCTCGCTCTGAACTGCAAGCGTTTAGTGGATTACCACTGGATAGGGGCGTTATATCAAAGGTCATGCAAATATCATGTAACCAGTTAATAGACTGTGTGGTTACATCTGTCACCATTGACTACAGAGATATGGATTAAGCAAAGAACGTTCAACATACGTATCCAGCATATGTTTGAAAACGAAATATTACTATTGATTTGATATTGTTAAGCTAATCATCATTTTATAAAGTCACCGTTTAAACCATTTTAACAACCATACCTTAACAAACATCCATCTTTATAAAATTTAAAAGCGTTAATAGTCTAATGATTAAGCGTTAGGAATACCGATCTAACGATCGTGGCTTCGAATCCCACCGTTCGAATATTGTGAACCATATAACGCAACCTTTTTAGACTTACCTGGAATGATTAGAAGAAATATTAGTAATCAAGAAAAAAAATTGTAATTCAAACGAAATCGCATTTTTAACTAGATGATGCAATCATTTGAAATCCTGTCATGTATTTTATGTTGAAGGCTTTCATATGCTTGATAAATAATGAAAATTAAGGCTCTATTGGGTAGGAAATGACAGGGCGGCTATCAATCTTCCGGATTGTTATGTCGGGCGATCAATCTTTATAAAAATAATGAGGGGTTTTATTTAAGACAAGCCAATTTGACTTGATTAAGCTTGCTTCTAAAAATGTGGAATGATTAAGTTGTTTTGTTAAGTTTAGTGTCTATGGCTACAATAATTAGGAAATATTATATATGCGAAAGTTTACTTGAATGGGTTTTATTACGTTTTTTTATACTACTAACGAGCGGCGGTATCACACGAGCGATCGTCAACGCTGATGGATACCTGCTATAACTCGAAAACAATACAAATGTGATGGGATAAAAATTGGGCGTCGATGGCGCAGTTGCGTTTATCCATTTTCGAATTGCATATGTATATATTATCGGACGCTTTTATGACGAAGGAAAACATCGTGATGCAATCTGCACATATCGGTGAAGAAATTCAAAGCTATATGTGGAAAGTCAACCAACTCGCACTGGGCCATCGTGGTTTTTAACTATGGCCTAGTCACCCTTAATAATAGGATAGGCTCTGAGCCCCTCTGTAGGGACGTATAGTGAGCTGATCATGAATACAAATGTCAAACTCAAAAAACAACACAAATCACGAGTTGGCGGATACAGTTAAAAATAAAAACATAATATAGTCCTCTTGCTCTGATTGATAAATCTGACATAATCTGATTTCGTTTTCATAAGAGAAGAGAGCAAACGAGCGGCGGAGTCACCGAGTTGGTCAATGACGCCCAGACATCCGGAGTACTAGAGGAGCAGATGCATTGCTTCTAAGAAAGATATACCCTCGCTTCCTGAAGGACCCTAAGTCGTACTGCTAATGTCATGACAGCCTGCAAGTGAGCATAAGTATGGTCTCCGGTCACTTCGCTACTTTGAATATAGATGGCGCCTTGCTTTGTGAGTTTACAATATAAAAGGTCTTTGCTTTCTGAAAGTTTTTTTTTCTTTACAACGCCTGTTGATTTTACTGACAATTCTATCTCTATTTTTAATTCATCGCCGTGTTGAACTGATGATAAGTCATATAACATTGTTATATAATAATTATTAAATAACTTTAACAATAGAATGAGACGACTGGGAATACGATGATAGCGACTTGTTACGAATTATGAAATGATTGGAGAAGGAATACGATGGTTTCTGTGTTGGTCTTTTCTCTAGCAAAGGCAATTCATTTTTTAATATAAGTACATTTTTGTTAATCTATTAATATTTCTTTTACCATTCCAATTAAGCTCTAGGCTTGTGCTACGATATGATATACACTAGTCTAATGGCGGGATTCGAACTTACGACCATGTAATCGGCAATCAGTACCTTGAACAATGGTTCGTCAATAATCTAATGAGGTTATTGGCGCTTGGAAAATTGTCTGAAATAATTTTATACACGTTTTTACTTCTTATTAAAATGATACTGTAATACGCGAAGTGCGTTCTGCCAATTAAAAATTGTAGTCAACTTACTTTGGAGCCGCATTTTTTGTGATAAGCTACTGTTAGCCATTAGGTGGCATTTATAGATTTACAAAGATTAAAGTGCTCGGCAGAGGGCGCTGGCCCATTCATTAGAATAACACTTGGATTCGCGTGAACGTTGTATTAATGCCATATCAACTGATTCGTGAATCCAAGTTCCGTTATCTCTGTCAGCCAAAAAGTTACAAGTTATTGTGTAGAAAGTCGTGTCATGCCGCAAGAGGATTGACGACTTTATCCTGCCTTTTGCTTTCCTCGTTCAATCTACGCGTATGTAGGTATTGTTTCTTGAGCAGAGCTTGTTTTAGTGTCATAAGTTGAAGCGCCAATAGCTTAGTCGTTAAGGATACAGATTTCCGATCACGTGGTCGTTCGAATCCCGACATTCGACTAATGTAAACCATAAAAGTAAAATCACAACATTCTTCTAATATTTCAATAAAGACCATTAGTCACACTTACAAGGTTTATGTGTTCAACACACTATCGAAGGCATTAATAATAAAAACTATCTACATTAGAGAAATGACATTTCACAGGGTAGGAAATAAATTTCCTCGACTGTAAACGAAGTGTACTTCGCGTGAATAAGTTAACCTGTTTTGTTAAAACATCTAGACAAAAATATGTCGTAACAAGAACATGTTGACGTAATGGAAACGTCCAGTCGACTGATTTATTGACCGTGACCTACCTGATAGACAAGATGGCGGGTGGACGCCGTCCATCAAACGGACAGCTTCATTAAATTGTCCACTTCGAGTTACTTTATTAAAACAAGTGAACGTACGAAATACGATAACTACATGTAGAACATTTTTTGATTATTTTACATAGTTCATTAACGTTGAATATGTTTCCCTGCTAACCAATAGATGGCGGTGTAAAATATTTATTGACATCTCGATAGAAACTAAAACCCCGCTATACACAATCCGTTTTAACTGAACAGTTGAACTGTACTGTATTTTAATTCAGTGAATAAATATTATTTTACATAAGTATTTTAAGGCCACGAAAATTCAGCTACTTCTCAATGAAATGTAAGGTACAAAAAAAGAATTGTTGTGTAATTATAAAAAAAAAATAATAAAACTCCCTTAGGGTGAAAAAATATGTCGCGACGTTGAAGAGGGTGGGCACTTCTATAATTACGTCGTTAGCGACTGCTCAAATAGAAAGGAAAGAAATTAAAGCACGTAAAAGACTTGACGTGTCGTATATTTATATTGCTTCTGAAACAAAGTGTCATCAACCTGCCCTTTTTCCTTCGGAGGGTCGGCACAGTATGTACTCCACACATTTCTGTTAGCTCATATCTGAACACCCACACATCTTACGTATATGTAACACAGAATCCACACCTTCTTCAGTCTTCCTCTACCTTTCTAGCCATCCACATTCAATCTCATTAGCTTCTTTTTTACGTGCTCTCTTTGCATAAAATGTTCATACATACATACATAATCTATTGGTTCTCAATTTTTTTTATCCCTGGCGCTACTTTCAAACGTTCCCTAATAAGTGTTAAGAATTCGCTTCTATAGCATTCTTTTATTACACGATTTCATATCTAAAACATTGGAAATTCGAATACTTAGCGAACCGCAAACTAAGTATAACGATGGCATTAGCTATACAAATAACTTGCACGATTTTCCGCACGTACATAGAAGATAGGCGTGTAGTGTCGTCTGTAGTGTGTGTGCTAGAAGACACTAGTCCCGTGTAGCAAAGGAGAAGATACAGAGGAGGAGATTATTATCAAAGTAGCCAAGTCGTTTTTGTTCCCTGCTGTGCGTTGGCTATATTAAAATTTAAATTTAGAACGACATGGAATTTCCGATATGGTCCTTGCACAAAATAAGGTTATGTTTTAAACATGTAATTTCCAGATACGCTTGCATAATAAATGGAATGCAACTTCTCTATGAATAAAATATGAATTTTCCAACTTACGGAAAAGTTTTCGCGTGTGAAGGGACATTCAGCGCAGCGGCTAATTTGCATACATACACAAAACGGGTATATTCTAATACGCAAATAAATAAGGGCTTAATCATGATGTCCATTGGCGTCGATGATCACACCTGTCATCCCGCCGCATATTTGTCCAAAATCCGTCCAAGTCAACAAGTCCAATTGTGTACATGCTGACTAACTCCTGACCCGTCACTCACCTTGAAGAAGGACTCCCGATGCGTTATCTAGAAGAAGTAAGATGTATGGATGTTTGTTAGAAGGTGTATCCAGAACGACTCAAGGGATCTCGCTGAAATTTGGGACCGATGTAGAACATACGCTTTTATTCCGCGCGGCCGAAGTCGCAGGTGATGACTGGTAAATATGAATAAACGGTTATCCCGCTTTGAGCGTGATATACTCTAACTACTGGATTTATTTTATTGTAATACCTTAAGTTATATAAGCGTCATTATAGTTTTCAAATTTTTCATTATTTTGATTATAATTTATTGTTAGTAGAAGGCAATTTATGTCTAAAATGGAACTAAAAAGTTCCTTCTTTGAATCGCCATGATTTATAAGTGTAGCAACCATCTGCACTTGTCAGTTGTAAGAAAAAAGCCTTCTTTAAGAATTGTCGCTCGTTTCCACAGCGGAGAAAATTGCCGTAATAAATTTCCAGAGGAAACATTATTAAAAAGTTTTGCTTCTAATGTATAGATCGTTGAAAATTGAACCTCGTTTTCAAACTTTAAATGGGAAATACAGTGACAATGCTTTATGAGAAACGCTGTATTAGAGTATAGTACAGTGCAGTGGTCATCACACTTTTCTATCCAAGGGTCAAATAGGACTAAGTATTTGAAACAACCGATGTATTCCATTTTTTCATGAGCTGTTGTTGAATACTACCGCAATAAGAATGCAATATTACTGGATCACACAAATACATCTCGGATGAGAAACGTATTCAAACAAAATTATTCAAACGGTTCGTGGGCCGCACAAATACGGGACCGTGGTTTCACGACTGCCGGTACAGTGTGCAGTAGAACGGACTATCGAAGGGGCCGCATAGTCCTGGAATGGCGGCCACGGACAGTTCGATAGCGTGGGTAGGCTTCCTGCAAGATGGACCGATGGTCTACTCATCTTGGCGACTCGAGGAGGCCTATGGCCAGTAATGACCGAGATATGAGGAAAAAAATCTTTAATAATAGTTCGACATTTAATTGAGAAATTTTAACATTTTTTTTATTTAAAAATCCCATGGATTATCTAAAGCCTAGTTAAAATTTTACCTAGATTTGCACCGTACAAACTGAAGGTCTGTGTAGTTTGTAAATTTTTATATTTAAACCTACTCCTTGCTTGTTGGCTTTCTTTGAAAAATATTTCATGCTACTAAAAACTTCTAAAGATTTGAATTTCCTTTTTACGTCTATTGAAATTTACAAATGCTGGAAAACTACACGCTTTCATTCTGGCTTCAGTTACAATTTGTGAAAATGCAATGAGTATTAAATTTGTACCAGGAGAGCGTTTTATTAGAGCGGTTGAACCTCAGTGGTTTATGACAGGGTTGATGTTATATATCGTTGTTCCTACGAAAATCAAAGTAAAAGGCGAACGCGAGAAAGTATTTCTAAAATATATAAAACGTCAGAATGTATATCATTAAACACATTATGCTTTCGATATTCTAATTAAAAAAAATAGTTTCAAATACTTAACCAAGTTAAGCTGTAACCAAAACTTTTGTAGCAAGCTACGATTCGTAGCTACAATGCTACGTATCATGCTATGTCGCGTAGCACTTTTACATTCACTGAATCTACTAAAGGCAATAATCATACATAAGTCCATTTCCTATACCCTTTATATTAAGTTAAGCCTAGTCTGTTCCTTTGGCATTCGAATTAGGCTTGTATTAAATAATATATAATGAAAATCGCTACGTCTTATGGCGTAGAGTGTCCGCTAACGAAGGTGTGCCTTTGGGAGTACGATATGATGCCAATAAGTAACATAAGATATCTCTAGAGGAAGAGGATATAGTACGTGATACAATTTTATATGTTGGAATCTTTGAATGTTTATTTACATGTTCTTAAAATATTTAAAATTCGGTCACATAAATTTGCAAAAATAGCGAAGCGTCTGTAGACTACTATATTTAACATATGAATGTTGCCGATCCTTTCTATGTTATTAAATTCGAAATATATAACATAATTAGATTGTGAACCCGCCGTTCGTTTGTCTCGTTTACGACTACATGATATAATAAATAAAAACGAACTTTTATTTTTTTGGATAATTTTAGTAGATTTTTGTTAATTTACTAACATTTCTTGTAATCGTTTTTGGTAAGCTTGAGCTTATGTTAGGATATGGTCCACAATAATAGTCGAATGACGGGATTCGAACCTTTGACCGTACCGGTATCGGTAGTCCGTACTCATAACCATTAAGCTATTACCGCTTAAAAGTGTTTTATTTCCTATAACGTATTAAAAAGAATATTTACATAAAATTTAGGGTATTAACAATTAGTATACGTCAATTAAACTTAAGTTAATTTCATACATGAAGTAATACAGAAACATGTTTACTGCTTACTAGTGTTGGGGCCGCAGGAGACAGTCAAAGCCTCCTTTTTTTGTAACGGGGGGAAATCTTCAGAAGATACCCTGCCTTCTAGGGGAAAGGCAGGGTTATGTGAGATTCATTCTCACTAAAACCCCCTCGGTGGCCATCCTCAAGTGCGATTACGAGGGCACCGGGATCTCCGGAGGAACGCACCGAGACAGATCAAAGCCTCCTACAAATTACTCTCATGTATTCTGCGTTGATAAGTTACAAAAAGGTATTTTTTTAAGATGATTGAATATATTTCTAAATGCTTTTATACATTTCTTATCTAAAATCTGGTACAGTATACAAATTGAACAAATGTGTAAGTTGAATTCTTTTTAAAACACATTTCAGTATTCCAAAGCACTTGTGAAATATTCAGCTCTGAGACAGTTTGCTCCGCGTATTGTTTTTAAGCTATAAATCTGTTGTGCGGGCTGAGACTGTTTTATATTCCATGTTTATACGGCCCATGTGCGGCTCTATTCGTACGTGTTTTATCATCGTTTAAATGAGATTAATTACTTTCGCTTTTAATAGTAATAAATATGTGTTTTGTGAAATGAACACAAAAACTTTAAATTTTAACTGTCAAAATTAGCTTAGACACTCGTATAAATCAACTTAGGAAAAGATTTACATCTGACCAATCACAGACAATAGTAAATTACTTCTACTTAAAATTATCCTCATTAATAATTATTTTATTATGATATAGAGAATAAAAATATAATCTAAACGTATTTTAATATTTTTAATTAAGTAGATGTCGTTTACATTTTCGAGCAATTAAGCGAAACTAAATTAGTAACCTATGTCTTCTAACTATGTTCGACCTCCATGTTAAATTTCATTGAGATCCATTAACACGTTTGCTGCGAAACGAGGTATAAATGATGCAACCTGCACATATCTGCGAAGAAATTCAAAGATATGTGTGAAGTCAACCAACACGCAGTGGGTCAGCGTGGTTGACTATTGCCTGGTCACCCCTAATAATAGAGTAGGCTCTGAGCCCTTCGGTGGGGACGTATAGTGAGCTTGTAATGAATTATGAAATATTAGTAAGATTCATTATATACCCCAATTAAAGTAATGACATGTAGCTTCACATTAACGTTACATATGTTATGTGAAGACAAACATATAACTCGGCGTCTTATATAACGATATATTCTTGGACAAAAATTAATTCTATTTCTAGGATTCCTATATTCGTATATCAGCGACTCGCACGATTATCTGCAGATCAATTTATATCTTACTAAGCTTGTTTGTCGACCTTGTATCGACTGTTAAAATCCAAGGACACGAGCAATACGGTGCAAGTCACTGACAACAGATTCGTTACTGATATGTGTGAGTCAACCTGCACTGAGTCAGCGTGGTTAACTATTTCATAGTCACTTGTACCCATATAGGGACGTATTATGAGCTGATGATGATGATCATCACCATCAGCAGCCCTTGTCTGCCTGTCATAGGTCTTTTCCAATGCCTTCAACAGTGTGAAGTCCTCCACTTTTTGAACTGATTTTCTATTTAATTTAAATACAGTAATCAGTTCATGTCTTTACCGAACTAAGTGCCTTTTAGGAGAGAAGCCCAGTGCCGGTTAACTTCGCACATATCTCTGAATTACTTCTTAGATATGTGCAGATGTCACGATGTTTTTATGAAGGATAGTATGTCCTCGATCTTCTGTATCCTGAATCTTAGCTTAGTTTAGAATTGTCTATTTTTATTAAAATAAATCGCGAATCGCTTACATTTAAGGCAACGTCAGTAATACATAACAAGTGTAATTTATACCGTCTTCTCCTATTTCGTTCAATTAAATAGAAACTGGCAGATATAGCGAAACACAAACGAGTACATTTTACATGAAGTCGTTTTTATAGATACGATACGATAATAGATCTATGTCATCTGATAAACAAGTGTGGTATAATTCTTCCCTGTATATGTTGTGCTTCTTTTTCCTACACTTTTCCTTCATTTGTTTTCCTTGAAATACTAGCAGATTTTTGTTTATTTACTAATATTTATTTTGCCACACCAACTAAGCTTTTGAGTTGTACTAGGATACGGTCTATCGTAGTGAAATATCGGGATTCGAAGTCTTGACCATGTGATCGGAAGTGTCCTTAACTATTAAGCTAACGGCGCCGGCATGGTGCAGTTGTATCATCTCACCGTGCAGCAATATGGAGTTTCTTCATCTTAATTACTCTAACTTTTTTATACATTATCGCTTGAGATTAATATTTAATAAAATTAACATAGTTTATACAATAAATAAATAAATTCATACACGCTGACGTACTCAGAATCCTTGATTAGCCAATAAGAGTGGATTTCAAAAAACTATTGATTGTATTAAAAATCGAAGTCAACACTCATGGACACCATTTAACTCTCTGAGTACGGTTGTTATAACATAATACCATGTTCTTATAATAGTCATAATTCTGTGTAAATCTTGTCACAAAAAAAATTTTACAAATTTACATATTTCTTTGATATTCGAACGAATTGTAAATATAAATTGTAAATCTTGCTTAAGTCCCGTAAAACCTACGTAAGTAAAGCCTCCACCGAATGTCACTCGGAAAAGATAACTTAGTATTAAGATTACGTGAAACATTTACGAATATATTTTACATCTTTAATCTCTCTCTCTTTAATATTATGTTGACTGTTTTCATTCTACAAAAATGTTATGTTGTGTTTACGTTACAATCAGATAATACAGATAATGTATGTTTATAGTATAATTTAATGTAATATAGTAACTGATATTATATTCAAATTTTGATGATAATGTGAAATTATATTTACGCACGTCGGACGATGTAATTTATGGTCTATGTATCTATTTGAAAACGTTTCAATTATTACATTATAAATTGACGTTGTAAACAGTTTTAATAAGTGCGTCGTGTTTGTTATAATTCCTCATTTCCATTGAATCCGGCTATACATTTATATTTAGTATACATTTTTTTAATCTGTATCTATTTAGAGGATTTTGGTCCGTTGAGGACATGCCAATCCGATAGTGCGCGTGATGCTATATATCCTTCGTTTAGGAAACGAGCTGGCATAATAGTACCGCCGCGCCTGAGGTCGGTTCCGATAAAATTATTAAAATTAGTCCAACATTAATCGGGTTGACGTTCAACTCCTTAAATTAAATTTGGCATATGATGATTCATGACTTTTACAACGGCGTGTTTCTTTTAGATTAGAAAATTTTTGTAAATCTACTAACATTTCTTTTACCGCTTCAAGTTAGGTCTAGGCCTTTGCAAGGATATAGTTTACAATAGTCGAATGACGGGATTCGAACTCTCGACCGCGTGATCGGTAATTCGTAAATTTAATCATTAAGCTATCGATGCTGGATACAGTCAATGGTATGATCAGTGACATAGCATTGTGCAAAATCCGCTTCCTAATGAGTCGAACACATTTCGTAAGGTTTTTGACTTTGTATAGTTTGGGGGAACACAAAAAAAATGCTTTTGTATGCATTGGACTACGTTTCGTTAATTAAGCGGTTTGTAGCTGTTAATGACTACCCATACCTCGCTGCGGAGTGGTTATTGAGAGCTTTAAGCACCGATAGCCTGCATCGGAATTGATTGCGTCCAATACACTGATTGTACTGTCGAACGAATGATTGTTCCGTGTAACCTTTGGCAAGCTTTTACGCTGTTCATCATCAACAGCTTACTATACGTTCCCGCTGAGGGATTCGGAGCCTACCTTATTATGTAGGGTGACTAGGCCATAGACAACCACATTGACCCAGTGTGAATTGGTTGACTTCACACATATCTTTTAATTTCTTCGCCTCCCATTGAACAATCATATCTTAATACAAGCTTTTTAAGCTTATCTAGAATGGTTACTTCAAATATTAGGAAATTAAAAAAATGTACCGTTTTATAATTATAAAAAAACAAAACATTGTTGTCATAGAAAATGGTATACATTAGACTATTTAAAAGCTACACTTCCAAAAGATAACAGATATTTCGATATAGCCTGGAGTTATACATTTGATTTTGTAAAAGGTATTGTCCTTAATCCAAAATAATGGACATGCATGGTACTTTGCCCGAAGGGACGCGGGTTGGGAGAGGTTCGAATGCTTCGGCTTTGAATAATCTAATATTTAAATTTATTTCTGCCACGCAATATGTTTTAAACTTTTTATTAAATAAAATCAACTGATTTATAACGAATTCAACTTTTACACCGTAAATATTTCTCAATCATAAATGAAAAATTTATGTGTGTAATAATAATTGACAAGTCAGATTTCAACAGGTCCTAATCGCATTTTAAATGTCTACCAAAAATGTTTGATGAACAAAGTTTTAAAGAATTCTTTTAATACTAAATAATATGTTAAATGGAAAATCGCCTGGATTTAGAACTACATCATCATCCTCAGTTCCTGTTGGACATAGGACTTCTCCAATGCCTTCCACAGCATGAGGTCCTTCGCATCCAACAACCTCCGGCCATCCACACTAAGTCATCGGTATACCTGGGGGACCCCACTTATTGACGAACCACAATCATGTTATTCTTTTTATAAAATGCCTTTAACTCATAGTTGCTTTTGCGAATTAAAAATGACTTTATAGTTAGATCTTTAACACAATCTATCCGTACCGAATCAATTAAGATTAGTTCAGTTGTCTTGTTACGTATTAACAAATATTTCTACAGTCAAACTTTAGCTTATTAGTACTGATGTAATGAATATCCACGGAAATCCTTTGTCCAAGGCTTAGAACAAACATCTCGTCAATTTATCAGACTCATGTAATTGATCACGCCGGCTCGCCCGCGGCCATGCTGGGTATTAATGACGGTTATATCTTTGAAACGGGAATGAAACATTTCAATTTTATCTGTGTCCGTGTCAATAATAATTATACAGAGAGATTTAAATGTTACTGTAATTTATAGAGCAGGCATTACGAGAACTTTCTCAAATATATTTTAAGCATACAATCGTCAACTCTACTAAACAACCGAAAATATACTAGTGGTAAATCTTTATAAGTCCATACTTTAGTCCTGTCTATTGAAATACGTATAAGTTAAACGTCTTTTTATAAAACTATTCATAATAATGTAATTTGAAGCGCCAATAGCCTAATGGTTGAGGGTACGGACTACCGATCTAGCGGTCGTGGGTTTAAATCCTGCCAAACGACTATTGTCGTGAACCATACATATGCAAGCTTTTTCAATTTTACCAGGAAAGGTCACTAGAAATATTAGTAAATTAAACGAAAAAATCTGCTAATATTTTCTATAAAAAAGGGGTAATTTTTCTAATAAAGTTTTCAAGTCCAATAGATCAAATTCGAAAATAATTTTTCATATTTATTTTTTTAATCAATGATGTAAAAAGGCTAATAATGCTGACCATCATTTTTCACATTAATAAGTGAAGCGAATAAGTGAAGTCGATCTCGAATATTAATGAAAAATCTGATATTTTCTTTTGTTTTATGCATGACGTCACACTGTGAAGGTCCAGTTCTTAATATGAAATTTAATAACGTTACAAGAATAACGCACTATCACAAGGTTTAGTAAAAAGGTTAGATTTATAGATCGTAAGCAAGGTTGTTTACGGCTCGGCATCATCCTGCCCTTCTCCCTACGGAGGGTTGGCACAGTATGTACTCTTCCATACTGCTACTTCCATGCTGCTCTGTTAGCTCATATCTGAACTCACACACTTCTTACGCCTATCCTCTTTCACGCGATCCACGCCTTCGGTCTTCATCTACCATCATAGCCATCCACGTTTAATCTCATCACCTTCTTGTTTATGTGCTCATCACCTCTTCACATAACATGTACGGTTTATCATTAATTTAATTCGCTTCTATGAATCAAGAGGTGTTTGGTGCATTCCCTTTTCATTAATTTCTATGGATAATAATGTATGTAAATTTTCATCAAAAAATTATTTTCGGTTAACAAAGTTCTTAATAAGCAGAACCAAACTTTGTTTAACGGGATCTGAGTCCGCGTTAATTAAGGAAATCCATCCTAACAGTATCATCCTGGTTAAAATTTTTTTGAAGGTTGTTTTAACTTGAACGGTGTAACTTTAACAGATAAAGTTCTCCAACCGCCTGCAGCGGACGACGAACTTTAAAGCGTAATTTGCATTTTGACTTGGGTTTACACTGACGAAACATTTGTGTTGTGTGTCATCTCGTTTATTTATTTTTTCTTATAAGAGAAGGGGGCAAACAATCAGCGGAACCACAAAGGTGGTCGTCGAGGCTCATTGACATACGCAACACTAGAGGAGCAGATGCGTTGCTGGCCTTTGAGAAAGAGATACGCTCGCTTGTTGAATGACTCACGTCGTTCTGGAAATAACATCGAGGTCATACTGTTCAACAACGTGGCTACGTGCCTGGTAGAAAATGGCGTGAGAACCGAACAGTCGAGGAGTGCCAGTCAACCCGATAGTGCGGATGGCTGGCACTAGCTAAGTTGTGTGTCATATCTTTCTCTTTTGAACAGATGATAACATCTTCTCCTAGACGATAGCAACTCGTAAATATAATGAAACCCTTATAATGTTTCAGTTCCGGCAGCGGATATAGTTTTTTATTAGAAAACTTTATTCGCGCGTTCTTCTCCGTAATAACAATAAATAACATTGTTTATTGCGGCTTTTTTTTACTTTTATAGCTATCGAGAAATTCTTATACTTCCGTTTGATATCATCGGTTTGTATTACTAATTTACTCATATGATTGTGAAAGATTACATGGATGTTTGTTAGCGAGTAACAACAAAATGGGGAAACGGATTCGAATGAAAATTTGCACTGATATATATTATTGTTTGAATTAGTACATTTGCTATGTTATTTTATACAACGTCACCGGTTAAAGTAAGTAGTAGTGTTTTTTTAATACCACAGTTATAATGTGTCAATTAGTAGTTTGAGCTCATTGTCCAGGTTCGATCCCCGCCATGTACCAATGTGTTTTTTAATTTTCGAATTGCATATGTACATCATCCGACGCTCTTGCGGTGAAGGAAAACATCATGATGTAACCTGCATATAAATGCGAATGATTTCAAAGATATGTGTGGAGTCGACCAACCCGCACTGGGCCAGCGTGGTTAACTATGGCCTAGTCACGTCTAATAATAAGGTAGGTTCTGAGTCCCTCAGTGGGGACGTGTAGTGAGCTGATGATGATCTAATAATTTGACTAGTAAATTATAATTGTTTGAAAATTTTGAAATAAAAAACTACCTTATCGAGTTTCTTCTATTGATAAACATTTGTAATTCCATTTTAGCATTAAGAATATTATTAACATTGGCATGATAATTTATGAAGTCCCGAAAATAAGTCGTTGCAAAGTGTTTTTTTGTATGCATGAAATCAGTCTTTAACTAAAAACCTGATACGTGAATATTTTCATCTTGACTATAATTTCTGGTAGTTTATATAATTTGTAGTAAGATTATTAAATGATGTACTTCATAATTAGTCAGTCACGTTGTATAAACGAAATTAAGTCAATTATACAAGAAAATAATTTATAATTTTAAAACATTTCAACAGTCGAAAAACATTTTTCTTTTCTCGTTGCAAGCATTTTATCATCTGTTTAATATTTTCGTTCGCAACAAAACCGCATACATTGAACTGACGTTTGCACACGGTCTGCATCTGTAATTTTCTTTACAATTCCATGCATATATATATTTGATTTAAATATATCTAGAAGGTAAACTTTTGATACGTGACCCTCCTAATACTGGTGACTTATTCTAGAAATGCTAGCGTCCCAACATCTATTCTAAGATTATTTTCAAACAGTTTATACCAATAGCTTAAGTTACTTAGGAAATACTGAAGTTATTTAAGTGACCGCTATCATACACATCCGTATTTCCAGATGTTAAGATACATGTCGCCCACTGTACAGCCTAGGCTTCCACTACAGATTGCCACGACAATCGATCCTCGGCCTCATCCAGGATACTCCCGCAAACTTGACCAGATCATTGGTCCATCTCGCTGCAGACCTACCCATACTGCGTCGATCTATCTAATGTGTTACTTATCTTTAATTACAGAAGACATTTCTACCTTTCTATCCAAAAATTAACATAGCTAAAGTTTTTCGTGGTAAGTAATTGTACAAAAGGTTTTTTTTTTTTGATAACGATTTTACTAATAAAATGTGCGGGAACAGGAATAAACTATTCAAAAGTGTTTTTTCAAATTAAAACGATACTGAAAAATAAACGCGGCTCGCTTTCATCTGAAAGCTTTTAGCGGCTTTTTTACGTGATTGTTTCAAAGTTACATTGTATTTTTGTTATTTTGAGTATTTTAAAACATACGCGCGTGTTTTTTTTTACTTTTTTTTTTAGTAATTTGTAAAATGGTTTCGCTGCAATTTGAATCAAACTTTTGTTTTATTTGTGAATTGAAATTTAAGTTTCATTTTTTTACGATGCTACCGTAGATTTGAAAATAGATACTGAATTCGTAAAACTCGAGTGAGGCGAAAAAAATGCTCGCGAAGGCATTTTGCTAGGGTAAATGTTAGTATTGGTAACTGACCTTCATTTCTTACCTTATTACACACTCATACGTTGTTTAAGAGTCGCTGTGCTGAGAGAAACGAACCCGGCGTACGGCGTAGTTATCGTTTATGAATTTGCTTGTTTGATAACTTACTTCTTAATAATGTTATAAATGCTGAATTTAAAAATGTATTATTATTTCAAATAGCGTGTAGGTTATATAACTGACTAACTAGAGTGGTGCAGCGACCCGAAGCGTGTCTTGTCCTCCGACAACAAACGTCTCCAACCAACTCGATCTCGCGCCATCGCGACCCAG
>JAODUI010016954.1:0-16541 GCA_027563995.1 Papilio gigon | reverse complement strand
GTGATTACGTCAGCTGTAGTTTTTACTTTGTTACTCATGACAACCTACACATTGTGCTTGAAAATTAACGATAACGTATTATAACTGCTACTCAGGAATAATTAAAATAATTAGAATATGATAGTAGAAACATTCATATAGCAATGTTTACGTCATGGGAGGGGGTCAGAGCTTTGCTTACTTTTGCTGACAAGGGGGAGGTGAATAATTGTAATAAATCTGCTTACATAATACTTGAACGGCCCTTAAAAGTACACAGATGCATTATTCATTATTGATATGGGAGAGGAGAGGTAAAAGGATATCTCCCGTTCCTACGCATCTAAATTCATTTCTCCTTCCGATCTTTTCCCTGTCTAAAATTATAGCATAGATAATCTTGTATCAAAGCAAAGTCGGCTGTTTTAAATCTATGGTCTACAGTCTTTAAATGTTTGTGTTTTATACCACAGGACGCGGATGCAGAGATCATCGGGGGTACAAGCAAACAGAGCGTCAAGTTGAAGGCTTCGGATATATATTCCGATGACTCCGGGTCCGATTCCGAAGATAATAAGTCACAGGGTGAGTATACTAACTTTGCAACGCGACTTCGTTTGTGCGAAATTAAAAAAAAAGCACCAAAAATTTAAAAACTTTGATATAACACAGTTCGACAGCTTTGTCAAATTTCATCCAAATCTGTTTACCCGTTTTGGTGTCACCTTCTAACAAACTTATATCCATTTATTGTATTTTATATTGATAAGATGTTAACGTCAGTTTATAATCTAGCTACAGTTACTAATTACAACACTAAACTATAACTAAAAAACGTAATAATCAATATAAATGAATAATCATGTAATTAAAAGGTCATCTAGAGGAAAAAGTCTTTTGTATTTTATTTAAATTAAAAAAAACTTAAAATATTAATTATTAAACAAATGTACACAAAATTTATTTCATAAAAATCTATTTTTTTCGTAACATACACTTGATTTAATTCCAATAACATATTTATATATTAAATTGTAATAAACGTAATGTATACTAATTCAGGTCGACGCAGTTCCACCAGCTCGTCGTCATCTGGCGGTGAGGAGGAAGAGAAGAAGAGGGAGGAGGTGGAAGTTAAATACGCGGACACCAGAGATCAGATCAATAAACTTAGGTTAAGCAGGTTAGTTATTTCAACATCGTCATCATCATCAGCCTTTGTCAGTTTTTTATTAATTATTTACAGTTGAGGAATTAAGTTCTCTTACCACTTATATAGCACCGTCATAAAATATTTATTACTTGCTAAAAGTTTTTTTTGTATACTTCAAACAAAATGTTTAAAATATGTTGAAAAAAACATCCTGTATTATGAATTTCTATTCACAAAATAATTTGTTAGTAATATTTGTAAATTTTGACTAAAAAAAAACACTTTCTCTTAATTATATTTTGATTAGTTACAATTGTATTACAAAATTAATTAATTTAATGTCACAATTAAAAAATTGTAAAGGTCACGTATGGAATTTAACATATTTATATTTAAAAGATTTAATCATTAATTTACAATTGTTTTTTTCTAGGTTTAAATTAGAAAGACTAGTCCATTTACCGTTCTTCGCCCGTGTGGTCACAGGATGTTTCGTACGCATCGGTATCGGCAATAACAACGGTAATCCCGTATACAGGGTGAGTTTTATTTATCAGAAATCTTTTAATACGAAGAAATATCTAACAATTGTTATATGCAGGTTCAGAGATAGTGTTACCTTAGTGTTCAAGTATTAATAAATTGGCCTACTTAGATTCGAAGTCACTCTTAGAGTCGTTAATTTTTAACTCTTACCAGTTTTAGTATGATTGATCTACAGTGTGTTCAATATTATGAATATAATAAAATATTATAAAACATGTAAATGAATTAATAATATATACAGGTTGCAGAAATAATAGATGTATACGAAACAGCGAAAGTATACAATTTGGGCAACACAAGAACTAACAAAGGACTAAAACTACGCCACGGTACGCAGGACAGGGTGTTCAGATTGGAGTTCGTTAGTAATCAGGTAAATAATATATGTATTGTTAATACCGGTTATAACGACGTCGAATTGCCAAGGCCTTTGCAGAATACCAGTGTACTGCAAGGGGTAGAAATATAAAGCTGAGCAAAGGCCTAATCTTTTCGGCATTGCAGCACACAGCGACCTAGCTATTTGCGTTTTTTATTTGTTTTCTTTTTATGCTTTCTTCTTTTTTTTATTTTATTTATTACCTCACATTTGGTTCTTTCATTGTAGTAATTGTGTTGTAATGTTTTGAAATTGATTAAATAAATTATTATTATTAAATAGATCGGTAACATCCAGTAGTAATAAACGAATGTTTAAAACCGATTATCTATTAGGACTGATGATAAAAAAACTGCTTAATATGTATGTTATAGGTATTGGTCACTATAACCGATATGTATGTAATAAATAGTTTATTGTTATGCGAGACGAGATTACGAAATATGACCTTGTTAATTTCCACTATGTTGTACAGCTAGGACAAATTTCAGCACGATCCAGTTAACCGTTCTCCAGAATGTCCATCCATCCATACATACATAGCATTTATAATTGTGAATAGCACCTGACCTATGTGTTTATTGAAACCTTGTCTCCAGGAGTTCACAGACAATGAGTTCGTGAAGTGGCACAAGGCCATAAAGGACGCCAACAAGAAGCCTCCCGCCATGGACTTCGTCAGGACCAAGATCAGCGAGGTCAAAGAAGCGTTGATGTATGAATTCAAAGTGAGTGATACTTTCATACCGGATTCCTTCATTGTATCCTTACAATAGTTATATCGGAATTTAAATAGGAACCGAGTTTTTATAATTGGTCATAGAAGCTGAATCGGAAGCAGTTCCGATTCGCGATCCGATTGGTACCTGAATCGAAAATGGAGACAAAACCATATAACCTTTTTTATTTCAATCAATTATTGAAGCAAAAACTTATAATATAAAATCTTTGTTTTCCAAACATATCTTTTTTCTGCCAATTTTGTATATAACTGACCACAAATGTATTTGGTAAAATAACCGTCTCTATTTTAAATCATAATTTCGGCGCATATCGACTTCCAATTAAACTTATCAGAACGGAAAGTGCAAAATCAATCGGATATTCCCACCTTTCTGAATTGGAATCGGACCTCCGTAACATCCCTAGTCATCTCTTAAGTTGTCGTTTGCCCCGCTCTTATCAAGAATCAATATTCATTCAAGACAAGACAATGTTAAGTTAATTAGTTTATTTAATTATAGATATTGTTTGTAGGAAGAAGATATCGAGAAGATAGTGGCGGAGAAAGAGCGATTCAGATCTCACCCGACGAACTACGCGATGAAGAAGACGCAGCTGATGAAGGAACGAGATGTGGCGCAACTAAGGTGAGAACACACATCATCAGTTCACTATACCTCCCCACTAGGAATGTTACGGTTCAGTTCCGATTCCAATATAACACTTTCGTTACATCCCTGGTCTCCACTGCTAAAGCCTATCCTATATTAGGGGTGACCAGGTCACAATCAGCGCTGTCAGTGCATTAACTACACCTGTCCTTGAATAACTTCACAAATGTGCAGACATCATGTTTACCTTCATTTTAAAACTTTGAACGTGATTGAAACACTGGTCTCTCATCATCAGCTCACTATACTTCTCCACTGAGCCTACGTTAGGAATCGAACTCAAGATCTGCAAATTAACTCCAATGCTTAACTCTTGAGTCACTGACGCACTTATGACTGATAGAAGACCGCAGGTGGATGGTATTAGATTGGTGATGATGTTAATATCTATTTCAGAGGTGATGATGAATTGGTGATGGATTTGAATTCTAAAATCCAAGAGTTAGAAGACAGAGCCAACCAGCTGGACAAGACGAGGACGTCCTCTATACAGAGTATATCCTACATCAACAACAGGAACAGGAAACTGAACGTGGAGACCGCGGAGAAGGCTATCATGGAGGAGGTGAGAGCCTTCAATTGAATCAACCTACCTAACCATGTCACCACCACCTCACACTACTCCATACATCTGTCAGCCGTCACATCTGTTACTGTCTTGCTTATATTCTCTCATACAATCCATCCAAGGTTGAAGCGCTTATAGTCTAATGCATAGATTATCAAACTTATTTTCTTTCCCGTCCCGTTTGAAAATCAAATCTTTTTCAGCGCCCCCCATTTTATATGCATCCCTAAAACTAAATAACCACAACTTCAATAGTTTAATTTTAGTGAAATTTAAATTTCTATACAAAGTAAATGAAATTACAAATTGTACATCGCCCCTCCTAACCCACATCGACGCCCTCCCATTTTTATGGGCTCTATAAAGCACCCTTATTGATTTCAAACGCCCCCAAGGTGACGTTATTGCCCACTTTTGAAGAAGACTGGTCTAATGGTTAAGGGTACAGACTACCGGTTTTAAAGGTCGTCATTTCGAATCCCATCATTCGCCTATTGTGAACTATATCCTAGCATAATTTACAGCTTAATTGGTATTTGAAATGTTGGTGAATTTGTTAGAATCTGCTAATATAAAACTATTAGTGCTTATGTTGTTCCATTTTATTTATATTCCAGGTGAAAGCGAACAAAGGTAAAAAGCAAGATGACCCATTCACAAGGCGGCATACGAAGCCTGTCATGAACTTCAAGTCTCACCAGGGCGGCAGGAGTCAGGTGTGTATTGACGACTTCCAATAGAAAGTGGAAATTGTATAAACATACATTTCACATTCCAACTTGCTAACATTTGCTAAACAATTTCGACTATGAAATTAAAAACATAAATCTAGCATATTCGAATTCAATGGAAATGAGAAATTTAACAAACCTTAAGCCAATACTAATGATAAACGCATTTGTAACATCAATTTAAACTAAAATCCATAGACAACAAATTGCATTGTCATTGACATGTATATGTAATTTCTCATTTCTATTGAATTCCACTATAACTTAGTAATTAACTTTTAATTTATAACGCAGGAGTTGATGAGGAACGAAGAAGCCGCGCTGGAGGCGGAGCGGCTGCGGGCGGAGGAGGAGAGAGCGGAAAGGGAGAGGCAGGAGAGGGACAGGCTGGTGCTGGTGAGACTGCATGTACCTAGAACGGGTCGACGACCCTACACAAACAATGCAATGGGACGGGTTTTCTAAAATACCTAAAATATATTACAAGAAAGCTCATTGTACAAAGTAGCGCTCATTATCACAATAAGTCATATAATAAAAAGGAAGAAAGTGCATGAAACCGCAGTTTTTTATATGTAAAATAATATACATTTTGCAAGGTTATTTTGTAAAATGTCCTTTCTAATAATATATTTTCCTTTCCAATTACGAATTTTAATTTAGTTTAATAGTTTTTCACTATGCTATACGATAAACATTTCATTCCTTTGTGTTTGTATTCAAACAATAAATGATTATTTCCAGCAACAAACGGAACCAGAGAGACCTAAACGTGACAAGACAAGTTCGTCGGACAACACCAGCCTGTACTCTCTGCATGACTTCGACATCAATATTGACCTGGACCTGCCCGTGGCCAGTGAGTGTGATAGACTTTGGGGGCAATTTGATCGTCAAACGGGGCTATGAAATACTTAAGGGGGCAATTTGATAACTAAGGGGAGATTTTTTTTTTGTTAATCACTAATATTTCTTCTAACCATTCCTGGTATAGTTGAAAATGCTTGTGTTAGGATATGGTTCACAATAATCGAATGGTGAGATTAGAACCCGTGACCGCTAGATCTGTAGTCCGTACCCATAATCATTAGGCTATTGGCGCTTCACAGGTTCAGTTAAAGGGGAGCAATAAAAAGATTGAGTCGAAACAATTTTAATCGAATTTAATATTGACTTCTTTCTAAAATCTTTCGTACATGTTTCTAAATGAACAAATTAATTTTTAATGTTAAGGGTGTGTGTGGGGTTCGAATCCCGCCATTCGACTATTGTCGTGGAGTATATCCAGCAAATGCTTAGCTTAGTTGGAGTGGTAAAAGTAAATGAACAGAAATCTATTAATGTAAAAAAAATGTAATGAAAAAATCTTGTTATTTCAGAGTCGATGAGTGCACAACCGAAGCAGGTGACGGGCAAGGTGAAGGAGACGGGCCCCAAGCGGTCTCTAAATCTAGACGAATACAAGAAGAGACACGGACTTATTTGAGTTTTAATTATGTGATAGCATTTGAAGTGTTGACGGGACTCGGGGTATCCCCTCCCCTTTAATCTGGAGATTACTTAGTCTATGGATGTTTAGGAATATGTACCGCTAGTTAGATGACAATAGATGCTAGAGAATCAATTATTTGACCAGTTTGTGACATGTTTCCGATGACAAGACATTGTTTGTGTGATGTAATGATAAGCAATAACGAAATAGTGCCTAAACTGAATGGGATGCATTCAATTACATATACGTCGATATTGTATAAATTGAAATAATGGTCCTTCGAGTCGGATTTTTTTTAACTAAATATATATAAATCAGTTTTGTTACGTGTTATTTGTATAAACACAGTTGTTGACCGTATGGAGGAAATGTAGAATATATGTTTTTTTCTATAATTTAAAAAGAAAAAGTTTTTTTTAAAGCAAAAATAACGGATTATATTATAATGGCCCTTTTTATAGACTTGTTTTAGACGAAGTAACGTTGATACAGATTGCGCAGTGCCAACACACGGCTAGCATGTTTAGTGTTTTTACTTATAGGAAAGTGAAGCCAATGTTCCAAAATAAATCATAAATATTGTAAACAAAGAAACGTTTTGAAGCGCCAATAGCCTAATGGTTAGTGTACGGACTACAGATTTAGCTGTCGTGTGTTCAAATCTAGCTTACTTGGAATGGTTACGAGAAATATTTGTAAATCAACAAAATCTACTAATATTTAAAATTAAAAACGGATCAATATAATATTTCACTTTCAGTTATTTTCGAGTAAATTGTGATAAAAAATAAATTGATATTGTCAGTTAATGTTTATAGATGTACAATCTACGTATGGACTATCACACAAGACATCTGATCGATAGTCGATTTTATAAATATCATTTTGTATAGTAAATGACAACACTGAGAAGTTAACCACAAAAAAAACCCTCCGGAAACCTTTTTTTGTCACGCCTTTATAGTCTCGTTCAGGTATCTATAGTTATATATATGGGCTATAGTTAAATGAGAAGATATGCTTGAAATATTTTATCGTTAACTATGTTTACAATATTAATATTTTAATTTGAAGCAAAGGAAAGTTTCCCGTTGTGCCGATGCTCCAATCGGACCAATGAGAATTTTCCTGTTGGGACGATTGGTCCTATCCAATCGGACCAATGGGAAACACTCGAAGCTAAGTAATATATATGAAAATGTTGAGAGAATTAAAGCTACCTCTTGAGAATTACACTCACCGAAGTTGCCTACATTGTTACACCGCGACAGACAAAGTGACATCGATGTTACAGATGGAAGTGACAAGTTTATGTCACATACTCCGTCGATCTTTCTTAATAATGGGGCCGTTGATTTCGCCAACCTCGGCAATCTAACCTCGCAATAGCAAATCAGGGTAGGTAGAGTCTGGCTTTGACAAATGACTGCTACAAATGTAGTGAGAAGTGATTCTCCTTCGGGCAAACTCGGCTCTCTATCGGAACACGATGACACCCGAACTGTCAACGATCTTATTAAATGAGTGACATTTTCGTATCCATTAATATGGCAATTAATTTTTTAGTGTCAAATGTCAAAATGTGTCATTCTGTAAGATGGTCCTGAAGCTGTTTGAGAGAGCGCGGTAGATACGAACTTTTCGCGAATATCGAAAGGAAAACTCTTTTCTCACTATATCTGTCGTTGAAGACATTATCTAGAATGTCACTTTGTCTTCAGTCTCTTTATATATCGATTGTTGAAAAAAAAAATCGTCAAAATAGCTAATAAATAAATTAAGTGAAAAGTCACCGAACAAAATTCCTTTAAAGTTACATCGGTTATAACGACCGATACTTCCGGAACGCGTTGTGACCTCGATATCGGTTATTACGACGGATTTTCGTTATTAAATGTCATACGTTAAATGGTTTAGTATTAGATAATATTTTGTAAAATGTATTAAATTGTTTTAATTGTAATGAAATTTTAGCATTTGATTGTATTTATAGCAATATTAAATCTTGTAATTTTTATCAAATGGTCATCGTCAATTTGTAATCTGACTAGGAATATTATGAATCGACGAATTGATATAAGTTAATTGATAATTTTAACGCGGAATTTAAAAAAAAACATAGTTTGATAGTCAGTTTATAAAATGACGGTGTTCACAATTTCTCGGCAATCATATCTTAGCTTAATTATTCTATTCTTCCAAACTCTTCCAATTTCTCCAACAATATCCAGATCCCGTCAACATTTTGACTTACTTAAATATAATATTAAAAATTAGTTAAATAGCTTTAGAATACTGAATATTTATACGTCTGAGTAACGCCACGGTATATCGTATAGTGTTAGCATTACTAGAGAAAAGGCTCACACGGCCACAACAGCCCCACAGCCTTCAGGACACGAGCCCAACCAGCCGCTTGGTTGGACTCCTTAAACCTTTTTTCAACACTACAAAAAAAGGTCTGTAATACAAAACGCCAATGGACTATTGATTAACAGAAGGGATCTCCGATCCCCTGATCGTAAGTTGCAATAAATCGACTATTGTTAACCTTATAGCTTAGAGCTCTATTGATAAAAGAAATATTAGTAAATTGACTAGAAACTACTAATATTTAATATGTCGCCGTATTGATTGATCGTCGCAGTGGTCAATATTTAATACGTGAGCAAAGGATATTATAAAAAAATGTAACAAAACACATTACAAATGTATGACTTGATAGAGGGCGTTAGTGAGCAGTCATACAGTTAGACTTATGTCTTCCGGGATACAAAACTAACGGTCGGACGGAATTAAAATTATTCCATAATAAATCATTCAGTCATACACGATTCAGTCGGAAGTAAATCATTCAGTTTCATATTGTACAAAAATTTAAAGTAATTTTCTCACAATTGGTAAACAAATTAAACCAACGGTGACTCATTTAATCGTCATTAATCATTCACTCCCAAATCAGTCTCGTTTCATTCAGTCATTGATACATTGGTCCTCAAACCATCCAAAGATTTAATTAGCTGCAGCAACTCTGTCAAGTCTTAACAGATTGAATCATTCAATCACAAAATCGCTCAGTCCCCGACTCATTCTATCAAGTTATTCAGTCAGTGAAGCATTTGATTTAAAAAAGAAACCTTTTATATATTCTATAGACTTAAAATTGCTTTAAAATAACAATGAGAACAAATCAAAATAATGTTTCAAACAATAATTTATAAATATTTAACAAAATTAATAATAAACGAATATTTGAAATGTTAATTAAATTTGAAAATACTCCGTCGGTGCAACCAACCAAGTAAGTCTGGGACGCTAAAATTACCTCATCTCTACAGTTTGCCAGCAGGCCAGCCGACCCAGGCCCAGCTGGTACCTGGTCTTCATGTCCTCGTTTAGCACTCCCGTCTCCCTTCATCAGATGACGATCATTGGCACAAGTGCCTTGTTCCGATATTTGTAGTTTAAAACATTTGAAGCTCTCTTAACGTCACTACAATACTTCAGTCTTCAACTTAAATGAAGGTAAAGCATCAGGTCACTAGACGTCCTCACTGAGGGGTCGGAACCTACCCTGGTAGATGTGACTAGGATATAGTCAACTGGCCCAGTGCATTAACTTCACACATATCTTTGAATTTCTTCGCCGATATGTGCATCGCGATGTTTTCCTTCACAAGAAAATCGAAACACATTGGTATAGCTGGGATCGAACTGGAACAATGCCGAGTACGGTCTAGCGCTTAACAACTGCGCCACCGACGCTCTTGTTAAGTACTGAGCGAAAGAAAATTCAGTCGTGGTGATCTCGACGGGGTCATTGCCGTGCCGTCCAGTTGGAAAGAACTGTCAAAATGTTTTTACCTATAAAATATAGAACAAAATGTAATGTATTAAAAGCCAACTTTAACTATAGATACTATGTAACATTTATAGAAACATAATCTATAGATATCTTGGGATAAATTCCCTCGGTGTTCTCTACAATACAAGATGTTTTTAAAATAGACTTGATTGAACGTCCTGTGTGTCCACATGTAACTACACACGAAGCTCGTGAGGTGGGAAGCTTGCGAGTCCAATGGATTGTCTTCAATCGTGACCTCATGTTAATATTTAATACGTATTATTTATTTATATGAACAATTGTCAATAATGTTGCAAGGCTCAAAATGCTTGAATAAACGTCGAAGCGAAACTTTCTTTTCTTTTATTATGTACCCGCTGGCCCAGCGAGCCGCAGCGGGGCTCGGCCCCCGGCACAAGAGGTCGCCAGCGTCGCCGGTCCTGCGCCGTCTCCTGCCACTCACTCTGATTACGAACAGTTAATTAATTTGCACCAAAACTTTGTTGTTACAAAATCAAAGATAACATGATGTACAAGATTATTCGGTTTTTGTAAACTTTAATTTAGTGTTTAAAAAAAACACCTATTTTATTAAACAATAGTTTTTGCCTGCGTGATAAAAAAAAATAGTATCCTATGCTCTATTTCACACAGTACTCTATCCGCCTTTGCCCACCGCTGACAATTTAACGTTGCCCACAGCTGGACATGTAACCTTGCCCACTGCTGAACGTGTAACCTTGCTTACTGCTGGACATGTAACTTTGCGCATCGCTTGACGCGTTACCGTGCCCACTGCTGGGCATGTAATCTTACCCTCTGCTGCACATTGACTAGTAAAACACTGATCTAACTGCACCAAATTTCATCCAGGTCCGTACAACAGTTTTATAGTTACTTGTTTTTATAAACAAAATATTTTTTTCTACATTACTCAGTCACGCACTTTGACATGATGACATCTAGATTTCGAGGTTACGGGTACGTTGCAGTTTGGTGCAATCTTTGGACCGTTGCGTAACGAAACACGCACGAGGCGGACCGCTGACGTGTGCGACCCCGTTTACATCGAGTGCAGGTGCCGACTGATGCATCCTTGTATAAAACAATTATATAATATATAAACGCCAATAGTCTAATTGTTAAGGGTACGTATTTCCGATCATGTGTTCGAGATTTCGAATCCAACCATTCGACTATTGTAAACCATAACAAGCCTAAAACGGGACGGTTTACTTGTGTTTGCATACACAGGGAGAAGCCGCCCCCCGCTCCGACAAACTGCTGGCATCGCTACACAGTAACTATAGCCTAAAAACTAACAAAACATTACAATGTTAAAAATTAAAAGTGCAAGGACTCTGACTATATGTCGGGGGACAAAATACTGAAAAAAAAAAGCCTAAAGCTTAGTTGGATGTACAAGAATTATTAGTAAATTAACAAAAATCTGCTAATATATTAACAAAAAAAAAACAATTGTCAAGTTATTTAAAAGTACATAAGACGTTCTTTTAACCTGAAAACCTGAAAACGATGTAAGGATTTTCTCAATCCTCATATAAGTTTTATAACACATTCTATAAAATGCCACTTCAATTTAAATTTTTAAATTATAAAACATGTTCTTAATGCGACTCAAAATCTAAATTCCTTCCTATTTCTTCACACAGGCCTAAGAAAATTGACGGATGAATAAATGATGATGATTGAATAAATTAACCTGTTGTTAGTTAGTTTGTCTAGAACGTGTTATAATTTATTAAAAAGTTTTTAGTGTAAACAATATGTGACTTAATTACATTCTTTATTTGCCTACTTTCATTACCTCGCTCTATTTTTTAACTGAGAATGCATTTTTCTATGTTACCGTTAGATTATAGAATAGACAATCATAAAATTGTCTAATCCTGATCAACGATGAACACTAATAGAAGGCTTGGTAAAGCTGTAGACTGACGAGCTGATGTTTTACGAAAAACAATTTTCGTCGACATGTTGAACATGACTCTAATTAAAAATGATTTAAATAAAAGATAAATCTTGTGTCTATAACAGTAAATTAGTAAAAAATTATCTTTAGTAGAAATAGATCAAAATAAGCATTCTAGACTATTACGACGTCTGATGAAGGACAAAGCAATTTGAGCCCCGAATTAACGAATGAACGCCTCAAAGGAAGTTGATACATTTGGCGCTAGATGGCGTTACTTGTATAAAAAGTGGCTCGGTTTATTGACAAACAAACAGGAAGACAAAGAACAATATGGGATTCTGGACATCGTTCACGAAACAAATAATAATTCCAAAAAGTATAAAATGTGGTAATTTAATATATGTCTAGGTTTCAGTACTACTCCAACATAAAACACTACGTTCGAGAATATTGCAAACTCGACATAAAATTATTGTATTTAAATTGACGTATTTCTTAGAAAAACACATTGTTTTCTTCTCACGGCTCTGGCACGTAAGTATCGTTTATTCTTTATTTTCTAGTTGCTTATATTAAAAAAAATAGTTTACCGTATTTCTAATTTTTTTTTTTTGTAACTCACAAATACAAAAGCTTGTGCTTCCAATTGTTTAATGGTATTCGAACGCGAATCGTAATGATCATCACCTGTTCCCTTTACCACTAGATTATAGACGCGTCACATGTATCAATAAACTTTAAAAACTTGTCCTTTTGTGATATTTTTTTATTTTAGTTAGGTTTTAAATCTTTTTATTTTATAATACTTTAAATGAGAATAGTATCGTATGACAGTTAAAGTCAAAATTCAATCGTAAAATATCGATTAAAATTTTTTTTAAGTACAAACAGAAACAATAACAAAAAAGTGCCGTTGCTTTATCAAAAAAAAAACATTTCGGTTATTTCCAGATCCAAGATGGCGTCGCTTCTATATTTCCTGTTGCTGTTTCCCGCGCTGTCAGTGGCTAGAATAGATGTCAAAATATTTGGTTTATACGACGGAATCGAGAAAACAGTCGTAATAGATTTTAACGGATCCGATACAGATATAATATCAGACGTCGAAGAAAAAACATTTAATTTAAATGGAGATAATTTAAAAATGTGCGCAAAGAAACTATTTGGTGTTACACCTAACGATGTGTTCCTACACAGTCCGACGCCGTATGGTGACTTATACAAGACCTATAACTGGGAAGAAGTCAAACGAACAATGAAACCGAAGAATGGTCGAATTTTAAATATAACAAATCAAATGCAAACAATAATGAGTAAAAACTTCGAGAACACAGAAACGAAACCTATGACGTTCAACGTGGGCATAAAGAAACGTCTAGAAAATACTGTTTCATCGTTTTGGAGTAAAAATGGAGACCTTACTATGAACAAGGGGATAAACTACGCAATATATTTGGGCAATGAGACTTTAGGTTACACTTCATTATGGGGCTTGAATAGTGAGAAATCTGTCAGTACTGTTTTTGGTTCTGATAATATTCAAATTAAATTACTTCCCGGACAATCAGTGACCACTGAACTGAGAGCTATGAAATTGAGTTTGTCAGTAGAAATGGAGTATACGACCAGTTTATCTGGATCCGTCGCTACTAACTATATGGAGAGTTACAAAGGTCATCATTACTGGGCGCTCGATGTTGACGAATTAATGTCGACCAACAGTTTACCAAATGAGGTTACGTCGACGGAAAATATTGAAATGGTTTTCTTCACAAATCCTAAGATGATCGTTTTGGATACAAAGACAGGTGACATAATGACTGATTTGATTTTATAATGTCATATATTTTAATATGTTTTTGTTGATAAATAAAACAACATTTTATATAACACGCATTTCTTATTTAAAAAAAATGTAATATAACAGTTACTTAACATATATTTTACATAAGACACGTTCACCTAAACTTATATACTAATGTAAACACATAAATAAATAGAAACATACATTGATTTGTTTAAATCTATTTTTGCGAAGTTCAAAAGTACACTGACGTACAAAAGTGTTGAAATATTTTTAATATTTAAAAAATATAAGCAGTCTTAAATAAATTATCAAACGAACTATAGTTATATAACCTATAGATACCCAATCCAGAGCATAAAAGTGAGGTAAACAAACTCAGTGTTGTCATTTATAATACGAAATGACATTTAGACGTCAAAGTTGTATGACACTCCATCTATAGATTGTACACCTATGAAAGTAAATTGTATTTTTGTTGTGTAATATTAATAAAGTCTAAAATAAATTACTTAAACAGTACAGAGAAGTTACAAAAAGATTTTTTAAAGGCATTTGTTTTTTTTTCAAATATCACATAAAAATCGGCAAAAATAATCTGTATTTATAATTTATATTAATGTTTGTAAAAAGACGGAATTTCGATATGTTAGAGATGTGCGCTTCCAAAGTAATTTTTGCTAAAAAAAAAAATGCACGTCAGTGTACATTAAATAAACGTGAATACAAAAAAATAATAAATACTTGATTCCCTCGTAAATTGTAGATTAAAAAAATAATATAAAAAAGCATAGATTATAAAAAAAAATATTAGATAAATTTTATGCATACAATTAAATCTAAATATAAATAAAACTTTATACAAGATATGAGGAAAAAACAAGAAGGAGGGCAACACTTCAGTATACTAATAAAAACGGCTTAACTCAGGTGTCGGTACCGACTAGTTTCGAGCCCATCGGGGACTCTTCGGGTGAGTGGGATTGGTACTATGGGGTCTGAAAGCCTTAGAATGGTAGCCATGGACAGGTCGACGCAGCGTTGGTTGCCCGAACATGGACCGATCTGGTCAAGTTCGCGGGAGTTCACTGGCTGCGGGCACAGGATCGGTCGTCGCAACCTATTGAGACCTAAGTCTTATGGACTACATTAGGCCGATGATGATGAACCTATAGATGGAGTGACCTACAAGACAATAGATAGTCAATTTTCGACATATTTTGTATTTTTAAATGACAACACTGAAAGGATGTACCACAAAAAATACTTCCGTAGGTTTTTTTTACCACACTTGTGCTTTTGGTTATGTATGGTAATAATTGATTTATGGGGTGAAAAGGGATAAAGCCCGAGAAACAATTTTAACTGAATTAGAACTGAGATAATTAGATTTAATTTTAAGTGTTTTAGAATAAGTTTGAAAGTTAGTGATGGAATAACAAGCTATTGTTATCGTGGTATTAAGAGATGATGATCACATAAACAAGATGATGAATAAGGCTACAAAGGTAGAGACCGAAGGTGTGTGTGAAAGAGGATATAAAGGATTCAGATGTGACGGCTGATAGATGTATAGAGTACCGTGACGTCACTACGAGGGTGGGCAGGTTGATGAAAGAACAACGCTAGTTACCTATTGTACTTTATTCCTATTAGTGTCTAATAATTAAACCTAAAATTTGAGTTTTATTACCTAACAATAAACTCCTAACATGGGGGCGCTTCAATCGGCTTTACGAATAATTAGTTCTACATTTTCCCGAAAGATGGCGTGATTTTTAACTGGTCATGTTCAATGTAAAAACATGTTTAAATTTTTAAATAATAAATTGTCTATTACATTGATATTATACTAATAATTACTAATAATATTAATTAATAATAAATTATAGAAAAAACTCAAATGATCGTACAAGCAGACAACGTTATCTATGTTAATCATTTACAACTGGACAGTCATGTAAAAATTATGTGTGTTAAATTTTAACTGTACATTTCACTGTGCAGTTCAGATTTGCAACATTTCACTGTACAGTCGGACTGTTCAGTTATAGCTGAAGTTAAGTAGGGACTATAGTTATAATTTATTGAAATGTATTTTAATACATTTAAGAAGGAACTTTGATACTGTACAAGTTAGAGGTGAAGCTTTCACGTCGGGCTGCGGCAGCCGAGCCGCTCCACTCGCGGGCACAAGACATGATTCTCCTTCGGGCACACTCGGCTCTCTATCGGAACACGATGACACCCGAACTGTCATATCCATTAAAATTAAACTTTTTGTTTAGTGTCAAGTGTCAAATGAATAATGTCATTCTCTAAGATGGTACTGAAGCTGTTTGAGAGAGCGCGATAAATACAAACTTTTCCGAAGAATTACGAAGGAAAATCTTTTCTCACTATATCTGTAGCTGTATAGAAACGGGGTTTAAGAAGTCAGTGTGTGAACGTGTGTCAGGCGTGGTACTGGAGGTGCGCGAGCGGGTGCTCGTACAGCGGGTAGAGGGGCTGCGGGGGCAGCGCGGGCGCAGCCGGCGCGTCGCTGTCGTCATCCGTCGAGGAGTCCAGCGGCTTGTCACCGGCACCGCCACTGGAAAACAAATATTAATACATTAATACTTGACGAAACCAACATGCACTGGGCCAGCGTGGTTGACTATGGCCTAGTCACCCCTAATAATAGGGTAGGCTCCGAGCCCCTCGGTGGGGACG
>JAODUI010016953.1:0-17185 GCA_027563995.1 Papilio gigon | reverse complement strand
ATGTCTACGCGGCGTGGGTAGGCCTCCCGCAATATGGACCGATGATCTGGTTAAGTTTGCGGGAGCAGCCTGGATGAGGGCGGCCGAGGACTGATCGTCGTGGCGATCTTTGGCGGAGGCCTACGCTCAGCAGTAGGGGACATGTGGTTGATATGATGATGATGATGATGACAAAGAGTTCTAACTTATTCCATAAAGCGAAGAAATGGACCTCGTGTAACATGAATTAATTTTAATTTTCATCTAATTGAATAATCTATTCGTAATTGTAGACTGAAAGCTGTAGCAATATATGATAATGAGGTATTGCTGCAGGAAAACCGTAAAGCTTCGAAGGGGTTTCCCGCGCTTGGCGTATTTCGCGGCTTTTTAGCGCGCGGCCAAGCAACGGTCAGTGACGGTCGGACGCGCGCCCCGACAGCACGCGTACTAGCTCGCCGACTCGGGGTGAGAAGCGTGCGAAGTGATTTATTTAAAATAGAACAAACGTTATAACAGTGATGAAGGGTCAAAGTAAAAGATTCGTGAGCCAGACCGGCGAAATCTACGATATGGGAACGCCAATGAAAAAGAAACGGGACAATACGGTCGGGTTCTTCGGCTTGGTGAGTCCCTTGTTGTAAATCGTTAAAAATATTCAAATCCAATACGTTAGGATAAACATATTTATAATCTTCGGCATTTATCATTTTTAGAATCTTTTTTGGGTCATCTTTTTCGAATGTGTCATATAGTAACGGCATTTTTAAATGTATAAAGCAATATTGAACAAAATAGTATTTTTAAAACTCACTACACATTCAGTTTTAACTGAACAGTCGAATACTCTAGTTCGCAGTTTTGCCTACACAGGCTAAGTGTAACGGGGTTCAACAAAAAGTTTTTAATGACCTACTTCGAAAAAGGAATGCGGTTAAAATATGATATCGTTACATAGTTATCAACAAAAAGTAATGTTTTAAAATACATGCTATATTATTGCATTGTTCGTTGTTTGTTTCGGAGACAAGCCGAACGTGTTAGTAAGGGTCAAACCAACATGTGGTTATGTTAGTTGACCAAAGATAAGATTGGTAAATGTCATGTCACCTCTATGGTCATTGTTGAGAACGAAATATTCCGTAAGTCTTCATAATGTAAAATATTGATCGATTTGCTTTTCAACGTAATTTAGTGCCTTTTCACTATATCGAAATATAGTCCAGAATTTTTAACTTATTTATCGAAAGAAGTCATCGTTGCATTACAATATCTAAATATGCCTAACTAATAAATACAGTACTAAGTACATTATAGGTTAGATCATTGGTTAAATATGGTTTGGACGCCCCCCTGTTTGACCAAGTACGACGTAAGTTCTTCAACAGTAGAGTAAATAGGTAAACCAGCGCGTGCCTTTTGACCACATTGTCGATTGGCAACAAGGATCGTGGTCAAGGTCTGGTTAATTCTTGATTAAAAAAAAGTTATTTAATAAATTATAACATTGAGTATGATTATGTTATATTTATGAAAAATATTAAAAATCCATGTACAATTTGACGACTAATTAGACATTTTTTGATCATTGAAATCTTATATAGAGATTTTATCATAATAAATTTAGAGTGCATTATTTTCCTATTAATTCCTTTTGTCCTTCACTGACTTTTGTCATTGTCGTGTTACATTTATTTACAAATGAAATTAATCAATGAGTTTTTGATAATATTTTAATAATATAAAGTTTTATAATTCCGTAAAACAAAATTACTATTAACCCTATGTTCTACAATGGATTAAAAAAAAAATCGTTGACACACAAAAAAGAAATGAGCAGTTCAAATATTCATATTTGGAACAATAAAAAAAAACATAAATTTTCCAATGACTGGCAGTTAGAAAAGAGGTGTGAATAGCTTTAAAAAAATACCAAACATTATTTTATGACGTAAAACCAGAAAAAAACCACTCGCGTCTTCACTTCCGGTGATTTGCGTCAATGTTTAAGATAAAGAATATTAATTCGTTCATCAATTAACAAACATCCATCCATTAAATGCATAGAGAAATCCAGAAAAATATGCGTCATATAAATTTATTGATTTTTAATTACTATATAAAACGCAACAATAACAAAACACTAGCTCGCATACAACAAGACTGTTAAATACTATTTTTTAGTAACAAAAGCATGCATATTTGATTCAGCTGTGTCAATTTCGTGCAGAAACTGAGGGCAATGTATTTTATTAAAAAAAAAAAAAAAAAGAAAACAAATTTCTCGTCTAATTCTAAATTTAAAGTGACGCGTGGAGGGGGAGAAAGCGGTTAAACAAATGACTGTCGCTACGGAATTGTCTTCGAGTTACACGGACTGTGTTAGTTAAATACTTGTTATTATGTTTTATTAGTGACTTGTAGGGTAATCACAATGACTTGCGTGCGCGGTAAATATGTTTTAATTGTTGCGCACCACTGCACTCGCAACGGTGACTTACGACTCCGTGCTTAGGGTTGACACATACGAATTAATTATTAATTTATTAATATTTAATTTCGACAGGAAAATATTTTATTGTATACCAATGAGTAAATAATTAATTTAAACTTTTGTGAATAATTTTAAAGTAAATAAAAAGCCAACATTTACGCATTGAGCACCAGGGATGTAACTGAAATATATATCAAAACCGAAAACGGAACCAAAGATGATAATCAATCGGAATGTTCAACATTACGGAATCGGAAATGTAACCTCCGTAACATCATCGAAACTATTCGGTGCCAAAATCACATAAATTCGTGTGTATTAGCTGTTTTATATTTAATTTACAACAAATTCCTTGAAGACTAAAGCCTTCACACACCTTCAGTGTTATAACAGTCCGAAGGTGTGCAGCAAGCTTAAGTCGCTTTATAACAACTAGTTAGATTTGAATCTAATATCACTTTCGGGAAAAATAATTAAGATATGGTCTACCTCTGTAAACGTAAGTGTCCTTCAGTCACCGTTCTCTTTTTCAATTTTCTAACAAAAAACCTCATCCCGTCATGACGTCACGCGCGAACCGGATTGCAGCTGACGAAAATGTCTAAATATTACTTTACCGAAATAGATCAGTCCGCAGAAACGACGATGACCTTTAAAGACGACTGAACTTAACACTCTGACACTTCTGCTATATTCTCTAAATATTTCGCAATTATTACATAGATATATTGTTAGTTTTTTTTTTTATACGAGGAGGGGCTAACTGGCGGCGGCATCACAAAGGTGATGGTCGACGCCCATGGAGCCCAACATTAGAGGTGCAGATGTCTTACCGTTGACAAGATTCGCTCGCTTTTTGTTACGTATTGTTCTGCTGCCTTGGTACTTCTGCTCGCCTAGTATTTACGCCAAGTTCGTTTTTTTATTTTTTTATTTTCATTCATTATAATTCATTATAAATACTGGCCGTAATGAAATTTTTTAGAACAGAATAGTTGATGAAGAAATAATTACTGACATTTACGGAAATAAAAACTAATGTTTGATCAAAACGAGTTATTGTCGTGTTGATAAAAAATTGATGAGTATTATGGTATTCAAACTTTTAGAAGGCTCGTGGTTAGCTGCGAGCGCTTGTCTGTAGAGACTGTGGAGCAAATGCGTATAACTTGCCTCTTCACTCCCACTTACATATCCAAAATAACTGTTCTTGTTAAAAAAAAAATCCAAAAACCTGACGTACTGTTCCATACGAAATTCAAGGGAAGAGCATGGATAAAATGAAACCTTACTTAACTTGTCCTTGTCCTAACTTAACACTTGATACATAACTTTGCACCACTATATTTACAACTCACTCTCAATAACCACTAAATCATATCTGCATACAAAATGACATCACGTCACAAAGAAAAATTCAAATAATATAACGCCATCTATTGTTTAAAATTAGTTTAAACACATGTTAAATTCACTTCCAGTCAAACCTGCATACATAAAAACATACTAACCAAATATTTTACCCGTCCGAGTTCGTTGGATGAAATCGTGTTAATTTTAGTCTAGAATAGGGATGTTACTAAGATTCGATTTCGATTGTGAAAGGTCTGAAGGCGTGAAGGAATAACCTCACGCTACGTCGAATAGGAGCGGACTATTCGGTTCTGCAATTCAAAAAACGTCTTCTTGCTTTGTAATATCAGTACAGATTGATAACGTGTATCACATATTTTATCAGATCTATCCCTTATCCTTTTGACTTCCGATTCCGGTTCCGATTAACCGATTAGGAAAATTTCGATTTAGACTCACACAAGTCCACAGTGAAATAGCGAGCTGTTATAGAGTTTATACGTGACTGTACAATTGGTATGCGGGGTGTGTGGTGTCGCGGTTGCATCAGATCAGCACCTTGAACTTGGCCGCTGGCCGGCGGACGGCGGACGGCGGCCGGCGGCCGGCGAGAGGACATCTGCACTTAATTTATTCAATACATTAAAAATGTTATCTTATTTTTTAAATGTTGTTTTACTAATATGTTGGTTACATGCAATTTTTTATTATTTTTTAATAATAGCACGTCTGGATATTTTGACAAATACATAACGGACCGTCCAGACGTTTAAATAAATACATCAAAATAAACTTGATAATTATTATAAAAACTTTTTAGTATTGATTTTTCGAGATAAAAATAATATTATATGGTAACATTGAATCGATAAATATAAACGAATTAAATATAATAACTTCCGCTGATTTTCCCGTGTTACAGTAAACCATGGCATACACGTGGGCAATATTATTCTAGAATCTAGTTTTAGCAATTATCCTCCATCATTTAACCTGCAATTATTGTAAATGCGTAGAACATTGCTTTGATCTCTTGTATTGATTATTACTATCAAATGCCTACGACTTCGTTCGCATGAAAATCGTCCCCAATGCCTTCCGCAGTATGCGGTCCTCCTTTCAACGACATCTTACCTCACTAGGTTAACACTGTTCACATAATCTATAAAAAAAAAACATAATTCAGTAAACTTAATTTTATCGCGAATATGTATGTCCCTTAATTGTAACCTGTATGTTGTAGTTTTTGTGTCTGTATAGTGGCGTTACCCAACACGTCTTTATACTCCGATTGTTCAAGCAGTTTCTATAGGTCTAAAGAGTTTTTATACTTTATCAGTAAGCCATATAATAAAAAGAAAGAAAACGCATTACGAACATTTTTTATCAACAGTCACTTGTTTATTTGCACAATTCCGTACAATGTTCTTTCTAATATATATTTTTGAACAGTTTTAATGACAAGCCATACGCCATCATCATCATCGGCTCATTATACGTCCCCACCGAGGGGCTCAGAGCTTATCCTATTATTAGATGATATTTATTTTTATTAACATAATTAATTTAAAAAAAAACCAAGTTGTCTATAATCATAAATAAAATATTGTTAAATACCACTTGATTGGCGTCAACAATTCTATGTATATCTGCTGTGGTTTTTTTATTGTCAAATATGGAAACCGGTTAATTATTAAATCTTGACTATCACTTGTCGAACTCATGGTAAAAACCGGTTGCGATATGGTATTGGTCTTTTGGTAACAACTGAAGACTAAACGTTGCGAACAAAAGAACATCGCGTTCCAAATATGGCGGACTTTGCTTTATTTCAAAAGAGAAGTTATTTTGTGGCATGTTGGAGATATCTCCAACATGCCGCAACAAATATCTCTATAAGTATATACTTATTTAGGACAGCTTCATCCAATAAGCAATTATTTTCATCAGCATCAGCTCTTGTCTGCCCACTGGCGGACATAGGACTTTACCAATATTGCATGTATGCGTTGGTTTGAAATGTGGACGAGAGATGTCAGGACGGAGACAAAAGCATCTCTATATACCCTTTGAATCACGGGATGGAGTAATGTTTATATACATTAAGTGGGCGTTACGTACGTATTTTACATTATTGTATGGATTAAATTACATAAAGAATAATTTTACATATATTGTTTAAACGTAAACTTATTACATAACCGGTAATGTTGTAAGAAAACAGGTTTATTTATATATCTATTAATTTATATTAATTAACTGTTGATATAAAAGGTTGGTTCTCCTTTTTTAAAAAAACCGCTCGGACTCGCGTGCAAGAGTTAGTCTACCATGTTCTCTATGGTAACCACAAGATTGTATTGTGATTATATTGATATCATAAAAAAACCATAATATTATAAAGAAATTGCCTTGCAATACAGTATATTTTCAAGACACACTTATGTAACTTTTTAGTACAGTTTTCTCATAATAAATCTATAATAGCTAATTTCAAGCAGACCGGCTTGTTGCTTGCGGAAATAGCCGCTAAGAACCTACTTAGGTAATCATTAAACGTCAATGTGTTTAAATTTTAGTCTATAGTTATATATTATCTATATCTATATTATATTAGTTTATGTGTTTATATTAGTATTTAAATTGTTTAATATTAATAAATAAAATAACATTGTACAAATAAGGAAAAATAGATGTTTTAATTGTGAATACTTTAACAATATATTTTATATTTGTAAAGTTTGGCTGATAGATCGATTTAAACCTAGAATTAACTAAATGCGTGTTTTTATTTATATAGAAGCCTTTACCCGGGACTTCGTATGTTTGTTTGAACCTAAGTTACTTCGGTATACGTCAGCTACGTTGCAGTATAAGTCCTGTCAAAAACGGTCCAGACGTTACCGAGATTGCACGGAACAAACGCGGGATGTCCGATAGAAGAAAAAAAATATTGCATTTTCGGTATCACATTTTTAAATAGACAATATTTAATTTAATTAATTGTATAGATAATTTTTGAAAACATGTTATGTGTATTAGAAAATATTGCACAATATATAGAAAGTTTGTTTTTTCCATAACGTCGAGTGCAAAACAAACCCACAATTGACGCATAAACATCGCGGTTAAATGTATTACTAATTAATTGGTAAATGAAATAATAAGAATCATACTTGATGTCTCAATATACATTTGCATATTATTTAAAAAAATATTTTACAACATCAAACCATCATCACCAATATCATCAACCAGCTCTCTTCCATACGGGGGATCGGCACCGTATGTACTCCATACATCTCTGTCAGCCCTCGTATCTGAACTCACACACTTCTTACTCAATACCATACAATCTATCCACACCTTCGGTTTTCCTCTACCTTTATAGCCATCCACATTCAATCTCATCACTTCTTTCTTCTTCTTGTTTATATGCTCTTCGTATAACATGTCCATACCCCGATAACCTTTTGCTTCTCATTTTTTTTTTTATCACCGGCGCTACTTTCAAACTTCGCGTAATAAAAACATCAAACCATATGTTTGTGAAATATAAATGCTAAATTTGTTGTGAATTTATTAACTTACGTAAGGTGTGGGATAATTTCGAGTATCCATGCAGCGGGGAATCCCCGCGCTCGACTTTCCCCGGGTAAACACGGCTTTCATACATATTTGTTGTATGTTAGAAAATAAATTCTTAGAAACACCAATCTAATTAACTGTAATTGGATGGATTAATGTATGGATATTTTGTTAGCGGGCAACTTTAATCTGGATGAAAGTTTTATTAATTCTATGCTAACAAAGTCTAGTGTGAAAGTTTTTAACATGTTAACAATTTGAAATAAAAAAAAATTGAACAGACAGCTTGTAAATCAATTTCTTAGTAAACTGTACGCTAAAGTTTTTACAATATGTTCATTCCATTGATTGGTGTCATTAGAAATATAATAATTCGTTTTTTTTAATATTTTTGAGCACTAACTCGTGACGTCAACATACGTCATTTGTTTCGGAGAATTAACCAATGGCTAAGTCAAAATAAATTGTATCAGAATTATATCGATACGTTATCATTTGAAAGAAAGAAAGAAAGAAACAGATTTATTGGCACACAAATATACAGAGAAATATAAAAAAAAAACAAATGTGTGGCAAAAGGAGCCAGCTCAGCATTTGCAGGGACAGCCTGGACGATCCCCACGCTGGTTTTCAGCTGACTCCTATTAGACTCACCATTCACATTAGTGACGTATTGTTGTCAATTTATGTCATTCTTTTATATGTCTGAACGGCGACAGTTTGACGCACTATTTTTCTATAATAAGCCGTCATTAAACATTGATAATCAGCATTATCTGTCTGCTTTATTCAGGCACGCGTGTTAATTCTGATATGATTACTGTGTGTAACGTATGTGTACGTGATTGCACCTTAAACGAACGTACAATCTGATTTAACACGGTGTACCATTTTAAGAAAACAAAAATCATGTTCCTAGTGTACGCTAGCGTTTGTACTAGGACGTTGAAATACATTTTTTTTACTAAAATTTATATAGATAACATAAAATAACGAACAAGCGTGATCTTGTCACTCTATCTGTCAAAAAGCCCGCGTCAAAAGTGACCTCCATTTTTTATTTACTGATAGCACAGATTCAATAACTTTTAAGAACTAAAATTCTTAGTGTTAAATGGCTTACATTTGTAACGAGACAAACTCCGCCCCTTTTCAAATTACCAACGATTGACGATTAGTGACTTAAGTTAAAAAGAAACATTAGAATTACCTTCTCACGACCTTTACTCAATAGATACGTAGGCGAATCCTTCAACATCAGAAGTAACAACACTCCCAGTATAGTTATAGCCAAGCAAGTGTAGTTCATGGCGTCGTAGCTCATGTATCCACCCATCAGGTAGGAGACCAGCATTCCCAAGCCGTAGAAGACCATAGCACCGGAGCACATACTCCCACGGATCGAGTCCTGGCAGATCTCATTGACGTAGATAGGCACGGCCAGGGTCGCGCAGCAACAGAATCCGGATATAACGACCGATGTTAAGACAACTTCGACGGTGTAAAATAGGGAGACCAGTAGCCATGATACCTGGGGAAGGGAACAAATGGAACAAAACATTAGCTGATTATTGTCATTTTACTAATATATCTTGAATTTCGAACTAAGCTCTTGTGCTAGGATGTGGTTTACAAAACTCTAATGACGGGATTGGAACTCTTGACTATACGATCGGAAATTCGTACCCTTAACAATAGGTTATCGGCGCTTCGAATTGATATAAGAAAATAGAGGCTACAAAGTAGACAGTTCAGTAGACGTAAATGTATGTTTTCTCTGATAAGTGTACGTTCTAGGTTTCAGACCTTACTCCTCTTTCCCTTCCTACGCGATTAAAAGAAAAGGATGGATAGATGGGAAGGAAATGTACAGGCTACTCTCCCATGCATCACTAATCATCACTACACGATACATTCAGTTCTGGCCAGCGACTCCTGGGAGATTCATAGCTTCCAAGACATGACAAATACGTTTAGAAGATACTACGACATCATATAGCAGGAGGTGGAGCAAGAGTTCGCTTATTGACATTCAAAAAGTAGTTATTTTAATTAAAAATCTCACTTACAACTTGAAGCAATGAAAATATAAGACAGCAATATTTCCTGCCTATCGTATCCATGATGTAACTCGAGAACGGTGTGCTGACCAGAGCGCTGATTGATGACAGGCTTCCGAGTAGTGCTATCTCCGTCTCCGTCATCGGCCGATCGAGTGTCGTGTTCGCAGAAGAGAAGAGAACGAGCGTAGCGGATGGCCATGTGTACATTATACCCATTGCCAGACAGAGGTAGCTTACTGCAAGATAAACAAGATAATTAACTAAGTGATACGCACAGTCGTTAAATGGGTTACTTAAGTTGATGCTTAGTTACTCACAGTCAAATTTTATTAATTATGAATAAATAAATCAAATACAGTTTATTAACCAAGTAAAAAAAAATACATTTACAGAATTTAGCAATAAAAAAATTAAACAAACAGTTCTTGACCAAAAGAGAGAAGCTCAGCTGGTGCTGCCCACAGCTTGTGCCTTGTGGCCGCGTTGGTTTTTAGTCTCTTCCTAATTACAGTGACAAAGTTTGGGATTTTTTTTAATTAATACTAATTATGATAACGGCTTAAGTCACGTGTTCTGTGTACCGACTAGTTTCAGAGTCGTCAGGGGTCCTTCAGTTCTGAAACTAGTCGGTACCTACCCCGATCTATACGTTAAGGCAGTTATTATGAACCTTACTTCTTTTACCGCCCCCTTTGAAAATTTAATCTTTTCCAGCGCCCCCTATTTTTTATACAACCCTAAAACTTAATAACCGCAAATTCATTACTTTAGTATTAGTTTATAATTTAGAAATGATTCAAATAGGCATTTTCGCATTGCATATGTACATTATCCGACGCTCTTACGGTGAAGGAAAACATCGTGATGCCTGCACATATCGGCGAAGAAATTTAAAGATATATGTGAAGTCAACCAACACGGACTAGGCCAGTATGGTTGATAATAGACTAGTCACTAATAATAGAGTAGTCTCTGAGCCCCTCGATGAGGACGTATAATGATGATGATGAGACTGAAAGTAATTTACCGACACCCGTCGCTGCGACTTGATTAAAAATCGTCATAATTATTTCAACTGTCACAAAAATGATATGATATCACAACACAAGCATCCGCGCCACTGATTTCGTTACACACACGAAAGTATAGTTTATTTTTTTCACGTTGAATTTAATATTAGATTGTGTTTGACAAACAGTATAATTCGATGATTACGATTACAAACATTGTCAAATGAAGCCGGGAAAAAATGTTTTGAATTAAACAAAATGATGACATTCGTTTGTTCTCTTACTAATTTACAGTCCAATTCAATGGAACTGAGATATTATAAGTTTGAAGTAAAGCGGCAACGCATCTGTATCTTTAGTGTTGTACGTCCATTGGCGTTGATGATTTCGGCGTTCCCGATTGCCGTGTGCTATTTATTGGCTTATAAATTTTTCTGCCTTTCTCGCATAATGTGTTCTTGCAATTTACTTACCCTCTAAGTTTAATACGTGATAAAATATAGCCTAAAACCTGTCGTAGTATAGAACTTGTATAGAAAGAATTATTCTAATATGTGCTGTCAAAGTTTACGCAAATAAAGACCGGCATGGCTTCTGCGATTCCTCTGGAGTTCCTGATGTCTAGGTGCGTCCGATGAAATCATTTTAGCCGATACGCGACTCGTTTGTACCTTTTCATATAAAAAAAAAGTTTACGCTTTTTACAATATAGAATAAAAATAAATACATTGAAAAAAAAATCTGATGTTATCGTTAATATTTTTTTAATATTGTTTTAAAAATATAAGACGCTGTGACAGTGTACCCGCGCGTGGAATTTCCACAAATATCTTTATGGCTGCTCTCTGCTGTTTTGTGTGGTTGCAGATTACCGAGCCTTCTTATCTTAGTTATGTTATACGCTTTACTATCTAACTACAGTATGGTATCAATTTCTTTGTTTAAAATGCTATATAACGTTTTTTTAAAAACAAGACCCAACAGACGTCCTGTCCTTACTCATCGCCATCTCCCTACGTAATGTTAGCACGTAGTCATTACATCTCTATTATCTGTCATATCAGCATTCGCTTTTTTCTTCACATCTTTCACACAATCCATCGACACGTCCTGTCTTTCCTATTATTTATATTCCGCTAAATTTCCTTATATATTTCGTTTATAAAAATCATTTGACAATTATGAACGTAACATAAAATGAATTTTCGGAATTGTTCTATCCGTTCGTAAGTACAATGCTAGTCAATGGAAATTGAGATTTATTTTTATATGTTAAGATTCATTTTTAAATTAGCATTTAGGAGAATTACATGGAGCGCAGCATGTTAAATATAAGGCTACGAGACCGATGGACAACTTTCAAAATTAGAGAAAAACAAAACTAAGTGATGTGAAAAAAATTGTGATGATTAAAAGTTGAAAGCCATGGAATGGCGGCCGCGGACAGGTCGACGCAGCGTTGGTAGGCCTCCCGCACGATGGACCGATGTCTTGGTCAAGGTTGCGGGAGTCCACTGGATGCGGGCGGCGAAGGACCGGTCATCGTGGCAATCGATGGGGCTACGTTCAGCAGTGGACTACATTACGCGGATAATGATGATGATGATGATGATGAAGATTAAAAAAAAACAAAAAGTACATTGTATATATGATTCATCATGAACCTGTCCTTTTCATTGTAAATAGATAGGCTTACAATAGATATGGAGACTCAGCGTGTAATGAAATTTTTATATTTATCTTTGACAATATTGGTTAAGCCTTTGATCAAAGAACTCAAATGAATTTCGAACTGAAATGACTTTTTTTTTCGATTTTCAAACAATAGGCAACTTATAGTCATTATAACAATGTTGTCTAGGTTACAGTTTGTAACCAGTGACGGGAAAGTGAAATTAATTTCTAAAGAACCTTTACTATGCCCTAAGTAAAGCTCCAATATTGTAATGCAGAAGGGCACGTATAAGAAAGAAGCTTATGGGCCATTTTACGTCAAGCGGTCTACTTTATATTTTTAAAACGCCTATAACCTTATGGTATGGACTACCGATGTAATGGTCTTGAGTTCGAAACCCGCCATTCGATTATTGTCGCGAACCATATCCTAACACAAGCTTTTTAAAGTTTACTAGGAATGGATACAAGAAATATTAGTTAATTAACAAAAATCAACTAATTTTTTTGTCAAAAAATTATACATATAGTAGACGTGGATGAGTACACGCATTTTTTTTCTGTAAGAAAATGTTTGATTCTCGATGTTTGGTTTTCGAAAAATTCATTAAATATTTTTTTTTACGAGAAGAGGGCAAACAATCTACGGCATCACAAGAGCATAGGACATAAGAAGACTCGACGGACCGACCAGTTCCATCCGCACCACCTCGATGGCTGACACTCCACGACTGTGCGGTTCTCACGTCATTTTCGGTCTATCTCGGCGGTATTTCCAGACCAGTACGACTTGGGTCCTTCAAGAAGCAAGCGTATCTCCTTCTCAAAGGCCGGCAACGTATCTGCTCTTCTAGTGTTGCGGATGCCCGTGGGCGTCGATGACCACGTTTGCCTCCGTCTCTTATAAAAAAAAGAGCGGTCATCGATGCCCAGACATCTGCTATACCAGAGGTACCATAGACGCATTGCCTGTTTTTGGGTTTCCCTTTTTTGCGTTTGTTCTTAATAATGCATAACAATGTTGACGGTTGGCAGTTGTTTTTTATTTATAATGATTTAGCTTGTCATTACCATGCACATAAGCAAGCGTAGTTAAGCTTAACGCGTATAATATCTGTGTATATAAGAGGTTTTATATAATTGTACGAGATGAGATATCAGACTATATCTGTCTTGGCTTTGTAATGATTGTGACGAGGGAATTGTTGGTGGATTTGTAGAATTGTGTGTGTTGGAAGTTAACAATAAATTTGTATGAACATGGCTGTGATTAATCAGGCCATATCCACCGCTATTGGTAAAGTTTCCTTTTTGGTTATTTAAAATATATTTTATAGTCTATTTTTGTAGTGTTTAGTGTATATAAGATTAATTAAACTTCTCTATATCTAAACACATATCTGTCATATGATTGTATCAATGTACAGTGTTAATATACAATAGCCTAATGGTTAACGGGCTATCTACCGGTCGTGTGTTCGAATCTTAACATTTGATTATTGTCAATCATATCCTAATACAAACTTTTTCAAACTTACCAGAAATGGTTATAAGAAATATTAGTAAATTAAAAAAAATCTACCAGTATTAAAAAAGTAAAATTTTCTATGTTATTGTATGTACGGATTGAAAGTCAATTGACATACTTATTATGTAAAACTTTAGGACAGATTTTATCAAATCAAATTCCTAGGTTTTCCTATTATTTTAAAAAGAAAAAAAATGATTCATACTATGCATTTGATTTGGCACGTAGTTAATATGAGTAGTGTTCTGTTGGACGTGCCAACTCAGTACGGTACTTTAGTTCGTTATTGTGTGTATCACTGGTCGTCAAACCGCGGCCAGCGACAAATATTTGTACGGCCCGCGAACATTTGGAATTATATACATATTACTTATATTCCAAATTAAAAATAGTTGTAAAAAAACTTATATATACGAGGAAATGTATTAGAAGAGATCATAAGAATGTAAAATTGGTTGGTTGTGTCAACTACTTAGTTGCACGGCCGCAGTGATAACTCACATTGTACTAATTGGCCCTTAGATAGAAAAGTGTGACGACCATTGATCTATATCATATATTTGTACTTTTTCACTAGTGAGCTACCTCTGTGCGATGCTCGGTGTGATGTACACCTGGCCGTCATCTACACTCGTTCTCTTCTCTTCTGCGAACACAACCCTGGATCGTCCGATGACAGAGACAGAAGTGGCGCTCCTGGGCAGCTTGTCTTCTATCAGCGCGATGATAAGTACACCATTTTCTGGTTACCTTCTCGATACTTTGGGACGAAAATATTCTTGTATGCTTTTCGCATTATCGCAAGTGGTAAGTTTTTTTTTTTATATTTAATTGTGAGTGTTGATATGACGGCTGATAGAGATATATAGAGAACATGCTGTGACGTCACTACGTAGGGATCGGCAGGTTGATGATAATGATTTAGGGAGGTTTTTTCTGTCATATGCATTTCAATTCTATTGTGAGGTCACATGAGCTAAGGTCACAATTACTTAGGCTACAAAAGGTTCTGAAGTCTAAGTAATTACCCCGATTTTGACGAAAGAGGTTTCAATCGATAAGTTTTCTTCTACTGTCATTTGGTTGATTGGATTTCTTTAATTATATGATAGTGTTGTTACTAATTTTGTTTGAGATGTTATATTACTGGCTTTCTTTTTTACTTAATAGTACGTTTGTTTTTTATCTGTACAATAAAAGCAGATAGCATTGCTACGTTATTACCGCAGAATTTCACTGTTGTTACACTTTATTGGTACACTGTCCGTGCTTGACTTAGATTGCGTGGAATTTTTGCAACATTTTTCATTCACACTCCGCTCCTATAGCTCGTAGCGTGATGTTATATAGCTTATAACAATTCTCGATAAATGTATTATCCAATAGAGAAACAATTTTTCCATTTCAAATAGTAATTTCTGAGATTAACGCGGACAAACTCTTCAGTTTTATAATATTAGTATTGGTATTGCCGTCTCTGTTATTGTCATGAAGAGTAAAAGAGATGGTAATATTAAAGGGAGTGTCGGTACAGTGCAGTTCTATAATTATGTGTTAAGGTTTAATTAGCAGTAGACCAATGTAGTGTTTACTTGTTTATCTAGTCTTCGACTTCGTCAATTCGTTGAAACCAATTTAGTTTAGCCCTGTGCCGTTGCCGTCCCGTCGGCACAAAAGAAATACTAAAAAAATGAATATAGTCTAGTTATATAGATAGATATAAGTTCAAGACCTCAGGACTGAATGTATAAATATAAATAGAGCAAAAAAGAGTCGGTGGAGACATAAAAATTATTAAAAAAAAAACTTAATTATTTTACTGTGAAACTTTTTCTTTTGTTTCATCCATTTTATTTAATTAAATTTATCCACAGCTCGCATGGGTAGTGGTATCAGTCTGTTACAATGTCGTTGCAATCCTTGCAGCGATATTTATATCCGGGTTCAGTGGGTGTATGATGTTGGTTGTACCCATTTACGTGAGTGAAATATGTCAGGAATCCATCCGAGGTACTATGACTTCTGGTGTCATGGTGTTTTATGGATTGGGTATGCTGGCATCGTATTTAATGGGTGGATATCTGAGCTACGACACGATGCTATATGCATGTTTGTTTATGAGTATACTGGGGGTTGTACTACTGGTACTGTTGAAAGAATCACCGATACATCTAATGAGGAAAGGCTTGGAAAAGGTTGGTTGTTAATTACATTTTTATATTTAAAATATATTAGAACTGTAGCATAGATATTTCATATATTCATACCTTATTCGAAGCACAATTCAAACGAAAGATCATCGGTAGTCTTTATACTACTAACTTACGTATTTATGAAGCTAGAGTTACTATTTTTGGATACTATATGTATGATATTTTGCTAAACATTTTTTAACGTATTTAAGGTAAAGTTTGTTTTAAATAATATTATTTAAATGTTTAAATATTACCAAGTGTTTGTTCCCTAGTGTCGACTTGTTTTTTTTATTCGTAACGTTCTTGTAGATTGACCTAGTCTAGTCGCAATTAAATACTGACGAAGTCGACATTAAGTATGTTGTTAGTTTGAAGCCCCAATAGCCTTATGGACAAGGGTATTACTAATCTAGCGGTCGTGACTTCGAATTCCACCATTTGACTATTGTGAACCATAGACAGGCTTTGCCACACTTACATATAATGGTTACAAGATATATTAGTGGGTTAATAAAAAAAGTGTTTGGAGAACGCATTTAACTGTTTTCAGGATGCTGCGAAAGTGATAGCATATTACAGGGGTGTTAAAATATCGTCGAAAACTGTGGAGGAAGAGATTCAGATGATCCGCAGAGCTATGGATCCGGATCTCGATGGTACGAAACATCTTTAATTTTACATCACCATCATCTCGTCTGCCCACTGCTGGACATCGGCCTGACTTTACATTATCATCAGCGGTTCGACATAGGCCTTATCTAATGCCTTCCACAGTATGCGGTCCTCCGCTTTCCGCATCCAACGACTCCCGTCCGCACATATTACATGCATATTTCTTACTACCTATCTCCAGAACAACTAAAAGGATTTCCCTGAAGTTTGTACAAGATGTAGGACATAATATATAATATAACTGGAATAACATAAAGTCTAATATTTTTTTAACAGTTGGTGAATGGCGGCGTAGACAGCTGGTTGTTTATAATTATATTTATTTGGTCTAGTCCTCTGATGTTGCCGATGTCTGGACGTCGTTGATCGCTCTTTTGATACCGCCGCTTGCTTGTTTCGTATAAAAAAAAAGTTTTTTTGCTGTTGAAAGCTTTTTGTTTGTTTTTTTCAGATTTGACATCCGAAGTGGAAAAATTACAGCCGGATTTAAAAGAGAAACCCAAGATGTCCGCTTGGAAATTCTTTAGTATGTAATATTGTAATGTCTATTTACACTTGGCATCGGTTGTGGTGATCGTGGTCAAACGTTTGTTTAGACTTCATAAAAAAAAAGTGTACGACATAAAAAC
>JAODUI010016639.1:0-17981 GCA_027563995.1 Papilio gigon | reverse complement strand
CCGACTAGTTTCGAGCCCATCGGGGGCTCTTCTTCAGGGTGAGTGGGATTGGTACTACAGCGCGTTCGCGGCCCGTCACTCACTGACTCACTTTTTAAATTGATGATAATTCTCTCGGATATGATTATGTTTGTCACACGGTGACCTCATTTTTATCGGGAGCTTCATCACCACCAACATAAAAAGGAGGTCGCACAAAAAAAAACACCGAAACTTTTAATTAAAAAAAATCTGGGGTGAATAGATTTAGCGCAACAAGTAAGGGATCCGAAATCTCGAAGTAACTTATCGGAAACTGCAGAATCCATTGTGAATTTCTTCGGCCTAAACAGTTTTACTAATATTGAAGTATGAAGTCGTCATCTTGATATTTTCTGCAGGACAAGGTTAATGAGCCATTTGATTTCAATTAACAATAACTTCTTATATATCAAGAGCGGGTATTTATGTAACTAGGCTAGACGTCTACTTTAGATAACAATGAAAAATAGATATGTATTTTGATTGATTACATTACATACACTGATAAAATTACTTAGTTGATAAAAAAGCGCGCAATCATGATCGTCACTGTCTATATATAAATTACATACCTACCTAAACGAACAAAGTCTCACTTCCCAATTTGTAAATGGTGGTGGGGTCACCCTTCTTAATTAGTTCCATCCACTTCGCTTTGTCTTCGTTTCTTGGCAGGCACAAATACTTACAAACCATTTGAGGTTACTGATGAACAAAGTATATTGACAAAAGAAATTTAAATTCAATTATGGAATAGAAAAAAAATTCAAATGTTACAAATGAATCTTTCAATACAAAAATAATAAAGAAAAAAATATTCACATTGTACAATGTCAAAAATGTATGTTCATAAAATTATATTTAGTTTTTTCTCTCAAATCTTAGAAATGAATGCTGGCTTAATAATATAAATTGTGTCGAAAAGTCAATAAATACTCCTTAAATTAAGGTATTAAAACTTCTTAGTTACTGCAAGGTCATAACAAATCAAAATAAGAAAAGAGAGACTTTCGAAGATGGAACTACGAAATTACTGCATTGGATTTTGCTTTTGTTTTTAATCTGTGATATAAGTGGGCATGTAAACCGTATTAACAGTGTACAATATTTACCATTCAACGTGTAGTCATTAATCGGATGCGCTATCAGACTAATGGTTACGGGTACGGACTACTGACCCAGCGGGCGTGGGTTCGAATCCTACCATTCGACTATTGTCGTGAACCATATCCTAATACAAGCTTTTTTCAAGCTGACCAGGAATACTTGGAAGAAATGTTAGTAAACTTACTAATATTTTCAAATATTTTAACAAAAAAATGCGTCAATTTCGTGTCTAATAGGATAAATGTTGAATGCGGTGATCAGAATTGACCACGCATTTACGTAATTGCCATTTATAACTTCATATAAACTGTTATTTTTTAATTACTTTATTGTGAAATGACTCTTGCCCACGCAACAACATTAGTTTATCAGTCTAGACGTGTTAATTTAATGGTAACCAGATAAAAGATGTGACTAGTAATGACGATGACTTGGAGTTCATGATAGACACATGCACGTGTTGTAGGTACAAAATGGAAACTTATAAATGGTACTCATATTGAAGTGTTTTCATTCTACAACACGCTCGCAATCATGTCGGTGAAATATTTGTATTATATTTTGATATTAAGTTATACAATTGTTAGTGTTAAATCAGCAAATATACTAGCGTATTATCCAGCACCTTCGTTCAGTCATCAAGTTGTATTTCGACCTATAACATTAGAATTAATCAAAAGGGGACATACAGTGACAGTTCTAACACCGAACCCTATGTTCCCAGATGGAGAAACACCAGCGAATTTAACAGAAATTGATTTGCACGATGTATCATATAATTTAGTGAAAAAAAATCTTGCAAGATTTTTAGTTGGAACAAGAAGCAATATTATTGATCAAATAGACGTTTTTACTGAATTTACTATGTTGATGATTGAAGAGCAAATGAATTCGAAAGAGTGTAAAAATCTTTTAAATAGTAAAACTAAATATGATTTAATAATAGTCGAAGCGTTCTACGAATCTGGTTTGGGTTTAACGCATTTTTTTAAAGCGCCAACAGTTATGATGAGCTCCTTCGGTGCGTATCCTGGGAACTACGAAACAATCGGTGCACCAACCAATCCTCCACTTCTATATCGGAATTTGTACAGTCAAAAACTATACAACATGACGTTTTGGGACAAATTAAATGAGCTGTACACTCAATTAAGATTAAAATATGCATTAAAGGCTTCCGAAGACATGCTCAATAAAGCGATGAAGAAAATATTCGGTTCTGACGTTCCATCTATAAACGAATTGAGAAACAGAGTAGAAATGTTGTTTTTGAATATAAATCCTATTTGGGAAGGAAATTATCCAGTACCACCCGCTGTTGTGCACTTAGGAGGATTACCCCAGAAACCACCAAAAGAATTACCGAAGGTGACACAACATTATTTTTAAAATTTCATTTTAATTATTAAATAATGTTGCTTAACTAAACAAATTCTGTCGTTCAAACTAATACGACCTAGTAATAAAGACAAAGTAGTAATAAGGACCTAGGGTCCTTTAGGAAGCAAGCGTACATCTCTCTCAAAAGGCCGGCAACGCATCTGTGATTCCTGTGGTATTTAGGTATCCATGGGCGTTGAGATCGCTCTCGTGATCCTGCGGATCGTTTGCCCCCTTCTCGTAAAAAAAAAATCTAAAGTTTACAAGACTCAAGAGCCAAAGGGCATTTTATCGATATATAACAATAGTAATAGATTATAATACAAAAAGATAAACGATAATATTGAAGACGTAATATCTAAAAATGAAAGCAATCATACGTCTACTTTTGTACTGTTACAATAGTTGTTATTACTTTTATCAGATAAGATAAAAAAATATGAAAAATTTAAATGTCATGTATTTTACAGGATCTTTTACAATTCTTGGATGATTCTAACAACGGTCTTATATACTTCAGTTTCGGTTCTAACGTCAAACCATCGTTCTTGGATCCGAAGAAGATTGATATATTCCATAAAGTGTTCGCTGAATTGCCTTACAATGTAATTTGGAAATGGGATGACGATAACTTTACACCAAGGTCTAGTAACGTCAGGATTTTCAAATGGCTACCACAATCTGATCTATTGAGTAAGCGTTTTCAATTATTTGTACATTTAATTCGGTAGAATTAGAAAATAATTCAAATGTGTATTTCATTAATATTCAAAGTTATATATCATCATCATCACCATCAGCCCTTGTCTGCCCACTGTTGGACACAGGCCTTAAAATTATATATGATTTCATTTAATACAAAAGAAATAAGTGCATTGTGCGACAATGGTAAGGAAAAAGAAGATTATTTGAAAGAACAGCTATGCAAAGACGATGACCTAATGAATTAAAAGGCGGAATTGTGCAATACCGCCAAGCGGGTCTGTCTTAAAATAATTACTAACTTTGATATCAGTGAGTGGATTTGAGCGATAAGATTAAATACTCAATTTAAATTTCCAGGACATCCAAATGTTAAATTATTTATAACACAAGGTGGTTTACAATCTACGGACGAAGCGTTAACAGCTGGTGTACCTCTTGTTGGGATACCGATGTTAGGAGATCAGTGGTACAACGTAGAGAAATATGTGTATCATAAAATCGGTGTTCGACTAGAATTTGAAGAGCTTACAGAAGAAATACTGAAGGCGGCCTTATTAGATGTAGCTGAAAATGAAAGGTTAGTGTTTTCTCGTAAAACTACTATTGGTATTTTTGATTAACACAATAAGAGATTGGAAGAAGGAGGAACGCATACAGTGGAAGGCATTGGGGAAGGCCTACATCCAGCAGTGGGTAGACAACAGCTGAAGATGGTAATACTGACACAATTCAACATATTTATCTTTAGAGTGTCATTGTCATATCGTTTAAGTCATGTTTATTATTTCTTTTAATAATGCCAAACTGATAGTTTTTAAATAAAATTGGAAAAATATGTGTTTTTTCAGTTACCGAAACAACATAGTTCGACTTCGCGATCTGATGCAAGATCTACCCCAGAAGCCAATAGAGCGAGTTATGTGGTGGCTTGAGTATATACTAAGACATGGTGGTGCTAACCATCTTAGATCACCAGCTGCTAATATTTCGTGGTCTGAGTACTTAGAATTAGAACTCATTTTCTTTGTAATTATTTCTTTAGTTGCGACGTTGGCTGTTGTTGTTTTAGTAACGAGATTTATATTTTATAAAATTTTGCACCAGTATAGAAGTCGTAATAAACAGAAGTCATTGTAGTGTGTAGTGTAAGTGTGTTTGTTTTAATGTGAAAACTGAAGAAGAGATGAGGAAGAGATAATCTGAAAAGTGAAGTATGATTCTAATAATATTCTTCGAAGTGTCAAGGGAATAGAAGGACATGTTCATTCTATTACATATAAAAACAGATTAACTCACGTGTAAATCAGTGCCGGTAACGACCAGTTTCGAGCCCATCGGGGGCTCATCTTCACCCTCTTCATCCTCAATCAGTGAGCGACGGGCCGCGAACGCGCTATAGTCCCAATCCCACTCACCCTGAAGGAGAGCCCCAGATGGGCTCGAAACTAGTCGGTACCGACACCGATTTACACGTGAGTTAAGCCGTTTTATAAACAGTATAGTGAAATGTCTCCCGAAAGTTTTAATAATTTAACATGTTAATTGATATTAAGATTAACAAGTTTTTAGTTTTATTTACACCATTATCTGCAGAGTATAAAGTTCAATAGTTTATCAAGATTTACTTTTGTCAAATGTAAAAAATATCTCAGAATGTACATGACGATAATAAGGGAACCAAATGAACAACTTAAAACTTAAATGACAATTGTGTTTCTTTACCTACATCACATCCAATTTATTCATTTTAATTCATTCTTTTGGTATCAATGTTCACAATTTAAAATTTCCTTTCCGATTTCCACATGTTTCTTTGATTCATAAATTTTAAACAAAACAAAACAGCATCCAAAACCATACTCATACAAAACAAAGTATCACAATATTATGTAACTAATGCATAATATATGGTATGAAAATCGAAAAAATACAAACTTAATGTATCTTTAACTTAGTTTTCTTGATGTTTAAAATTTTCAAAACTGACACATAAACCAGTGAACTTAATAATAAAGATGCACCAGTTAAAATTAACAATGTAAAAATAAGATCCAATTCGAGATATTCAGACAAGGTGACGTCGGCGCCTGCAGATTTTAAATGTCCGGCTCCGCCGTGACGCACGACATGCTCAATCCACCACACCGCTCGATCTAACGGTTTCATTGGTTGATCAGTCATTACTCTACGTAAATCTTCTATATTCCGGCGATAACTGCGAACAATTGAATGTAAAATAATACAAAGTAATTGATATAATGCTGGCGACCTGGCGTACTGTGACCGCCCTCTGCCCCACTATGGGGTTAAAGGAACTGAAGTCAAGTAAGTAACTTTTATAAAACATGCAACTATTAATGTAACAAAAACATTCAATTGTAGTCATATTTTAATACATTTTTGAAGATGATAACTTACATGTTTACGAAATTGCTATTAGAATTTGAGATTTTGTGCGTTTATAGCACAAAGACCAGAAATCCAGGGTAATTTATAAAAACATAAAGACCACATTTTTAACTTATGTGGTATTAAATATTTGACCGATTTTGAAGAAAACGTTTTGTTTTTTATCAACAAATACATTAATTATTAAACGGTAATAGATATAAATCGTACATAAATTAATGAGCGCCTGTAAGTATTCAAATAGCAATTCGCTTTTAATAGATTTTTAAGTTGCGATGAAATATTTCAGTAGGAGTGAACATGCTAAGGGTTGACATTTCAGTAAAATTGCCTCATTACGAGTAATGAGTACAAACGATAGTTTCGCTTGTAACATGACCCTGCAAAAAGATTCTAGGTAGGGACACGATGTTTCTATGTCGTTTGTGTTTATTTCAATCTAATTTTACCTTTTGTCTTCGATTAGTGTGTTTATAGCATCTGTTAAAGTTTCTTTGTTTAGAGTATCTATAGTAAGACCTCGGCCAATTTTGAATTTCCCATATTTCTCAACATTGCACCATTGGTCTGCCAACATTGGTATACCTAAGAGTGGAACTCCAGCGGTTATCGCTTCGTCCGTAGATTGGAGACCACCTTGAGTTATGAATAATTTTATATTTGGATGTCCTGGAAAAAAAAGTTCATTGTTTTTAGTTTATTAATATAACTCGATGTATATTTCTATATATCTTACTAAACCGTTTTTGGTACAAGGTGGCAATTTATCTACCGATTTTAATTTTCTATAATAGCAAAGTTATTACAACATCCATTTGCTAAATATGTTAAAAAGGTTCAGGTTTAGCGACCCTACAAGACGATATGTTTCTTCTTCAAATTCCTTGAACCCAAAATTTTAATTCCAGCTTTCGTTAGCTGAGATCTTCTTGAACCTAAAACACTTTCGGTATCAATGGTATATATGAAATGTCTATACTTACTTAACAAATCAGCTTGTGGTAACCATTTTGATATCATCACGTTTTTTGTCTGTCCAGGTAACTCGTCTTTATCCCATTTGAATATAAAATTATATGGTAATTCAGAGAACACCTTTGTCATAATTTGAATTTTATTCAATGGAAGCAGTGAGGGTCGCACGTTAGTTCCGAAACTAACGTAAATAACACCATTTATAGAGGAATCGAGGTATGTTTGAAGATCCTAAAAAGGATTTAAAAATTTAACATACTACACCTGGATTTTATTTTATTTTATTGGATTATTTTTTACACTGATTAAGCTAGTGCTTGACCGCTATACCGCTTAATATAAAGTGGTGATGCAGTCTAAATATTCTCACTCTACTCTTAAAGGCTCCGAGGTCATATTTGGACGAAAACACTGACGCCGGCAACTTGTTCCAATCCTTTGTAGTACGCATAAGGAATTATGGATTGAAAGTTTCATACCTTTGGTAAATCTTTTCGAGGCTTCTGATGCAATCCGCCTAGAAAAATTACGTTTGGTGCTACAGGACGATTGCTTTCCCAAATTGAGTGCATATTTAACAGCAACATGTCAACTTTATTATACAAATCTTGCAGCGGTGGAGTATCATCACCAAAAAGACGTTTCATTATTTCATTTTCACTTATTTCGCTGAATTCAAGACTACGATAGTACTTGTATTCATTATACAACTCAAATAACTTTTCCCAAATACTTAAATTGTATATACGATATCTAAGTATACTCGGATATAGAATAGGATGATACGGCGTCCCTAATGCTTCATAATTTCTTACAACTGAACCGAATGAACTTATTTGAATTATAGGTGCTTTAAAAACGTGTGATAGTCCAAGGGTCATTCTAACACAAGCCTCCACTATTAAAATATCGAATTTTTCATTTCGATTTAGTAAATTTTCTTGAACTATTTGAGAATTCATTTGTTTTTCAAAAACTTGTTCCAGTACACTAATAATGAACATCATTCTATCAACCCAGTTTGTTCCCGTATCTACCGATTTCTGAATAAATTTTTCCCAGGTTGAATAAGATAGTTCATGGACGTCAATTTCTGTTAAATTCACCGGTGTTTTGCCAGCCGGGAACTCGGGATCTGGAGTGACAACGACCACTTCATGGCCACGTGTTAATAATTCTTGCATAATAGGACGAAACACTATTTGATGACTTATTGACGGCGTAGGAAATACGGCCAAAATCCGTGCCGTTTGAATACAATAGAAATTAAAGGTAAACAATAATATCACACCTAATACAATCATGTTAACACACTACGCAACATTACAATTCTGAATTAATTTTAACTTGTGTCGTGATCGAAATGATGTCATTTGTATGTGATAAAAAATGAACTGTTACTTAAAAAAATAAGTTAGTGTCGTGAGGAACATTAAGTATGTACATATATTTTGAAATGAGGAAGTGATTTTACAAATTGATTATTTGTTTTTCTAGTTCGGCAACTAATCTAGTAAAGTCTCTTTCACATAATTTGTTTAACGTTTTTTTAGATTGTTCTTGATGTGAATTTTTTTTTAAATCTTTCAATTAAGTAATTTATATAATAAAACAGATATTGCATAGGTCCTTCAGTGTCTCAAAGTCAAGTGAAGTGTATAGCAATGCATTTAGAAAATCAAATAGATGTAAATTGGAAGCAAAAATTATGCCCGTTTATATTTAAAAAATACATAATGAAAAAACTGCTGATCTCGCCATAAAACAAAAATAGGAAACATGACTATTTAGTACAACAATATTATTACTATTAATATGGTTTATAGACCCACTTAAAAACAATTGAGAAAAAAAAACAAACTGAAGTGCAGTAATTATATAGTGCAATCCTCGATCGTCGGCTTTTGTCAAATTCGATTTTTATGCACTTACACGCACTTACCTTACAATAACTAAGAAGTATTAATGCTTCAATTTAAGGACTACTGTACTGTCTATTAAACACAGTTTATTTTATAAAGCTAGCATTGTTAGCTCTAGATTTATTCATTCTTGAATTATAGGTATTTTTAAGTGACCCGTATTCATTGCTCTTGAGTGTACTATAGTATGTTTCTACAAAAATGCATAGCCTACTTTATTTCCGAGTGATCAAAGTGTCGGGCAAGGGTTGGTGATACAATATTTTTATCAGCTACAGCTGATAATGCTAAGTCATAAAATATTTAATCTTCATATCGAGTCAACAAAACACGTTCCGACTTGTGCCTACTGTTATCATTTTATCACACAATTTATGCACGTAATGACATGCCTCGTTATAAATTGTCTATAGTATTGTCTGTATTATCTAGTATTGCAGGTGTTCATGGGCGTCGATGATCGCTCTTGTGATCCCGCGATCGTTTGCCCCAGTCTCGTATAAAAAAAAATTGATAATTGATGTGAAGAGCGTCTATAGCTATAGCTTGGGGTTAAGGGTCATAGGTTATAACCCCCCAGTGTTCCGATGTTATGTTTCGATTTTTAAAATTTCAAATCTACGTTAGTCCAACGTACTAAATGGTGAAGGAAAATATCAGGATGCAAACTTGACATATGTACGAAAAAATTCAGATGTGTGTAATCAACCGACTCGAAGGGCCATCGTGTTTATATGTGATCTAGTCAATAAAACAATATATTGTAAAAAAAAAATATTTTTAATTAATAAATTCATATAATAGAATTAAATTTTTATTATCACATTTAAAATCCTTAACAAAAATTAAAAAATAATAATTTGTACCTATTTACGTCATATATAGTATTTTCCAAATATCTCGGCGGCAGAACTTGAACTGCGCAGTGTTTCTACCAATATTACGTCCCTGCACGCGTATCATAGTGACCAGCGCAACGATTTGTACGATTATAGGAGCTGTCAAGTTACTTGATAAATACTATAACAGATAACAGAACTCAAGACTTCTTAATTTTGATCGCAGGTAATTTCGATTTCAAAATGTCCCAAATAGACTTAGTAACTATAAACAGAATAACTAGTAAAAGTATTAAGATAGCAGTGACGGTGAAGATAAGTTCTAGTTCAAGATATTTAGCGATCGAGATGTTGGCGGCCGGACTCCGCAGGTGTTGCGCGCCGCCGTGCCGCAGCACGTGCTCGACCCACCACACGGCGCGCTCCAGCGGGCTCAATGGCTGGTCGCGCATTATGCTGCGCAGGCGCACTATATTTTCGCGGTAGCTGGGAAAAAATAACAAATTTAATTTAATAAACTGCAAAGGTTCAGGATAAAAGTATCTCAGTTGAAATAATATCAATAGCGGTCATTAATAAAGCTATTTTCATGTAGTCATCACAAGTGAGGTTTTGCAGACATTATCAGCAGATGATATCGAGTTCATTTATACAAAATATTATCATGTAAATTGGAATAGGTCCTGCGTATAGCTTTACGAAAGATCAACGAATAGAAAGTATCCCTTACCTATTGTCGCTTAGAATAGTTTTTATAGCGTCATCTAGTTGTTGTTCTGTTAACGTATCTATGTCGAGTTTGAGTCCTATTTTGAAATGGACGTATTTTTCTGCATTAAACCACTGATCGCCCAACATGGGTATGCCAATGACTGGCACACCGGCCGTGATCGTCTCGTCCGTTGATTGTAGACCACATTGCGTTATAAATAATTTTATTTTTGGATGTCCTGAAATTGAACAAAATTATAAATCCTATCACACTATACATCAAATGGTTTTTCTTTGTCTTATCGTGGATCTATTAATAATGCAACGATAGAATTTATTTTAGTTAGTTTAAGATCTGTTATAAACAGTTTAAGGGAGATACGGGGAAATTCGCTAAGTTGATGACCTACCTTCAATAGCGGATAGGCCCAAGAAGACCCTTTAAAACCCAAAATTCAAGTGGAACGTCTATCTTTTTTATTTACAATCCATCTGTTTGACGTGATGGGATCAGAAAAATTTACTATGTATTTTAGAATAACACAAGAACTCACTTAATAAGTCTGATTGTGGAAGCCATTTTGATATTTTAATGTTATTTGATATACCAGGCAGGTTATCGTTGTCCCATTTCCACAAAACATCATACGGCAGCCGCGAGAATACGTTTATAAGAGTTTGCAGCCCCTGCGGTGGAAGATCTGCCGGTTTCACGTTTGTGCCCAAACTAAAGTATATAACTCCGTTCTTTGAAGAGTCTAGATATGTCTTCAGATCCTGTAATGTTTTCAATTATTACTAAAGCGAACTGATAAAGAACCTGGTCTGAAAATCGTAAGAGCCCTAGTGCAGGCTACATATCAAAATTAAGATATTAGTTAGCCATTAGAAAAGTACATACCTTGGGTAATTCTTTTTGGGGATTCTGGTGCAATCCTCCTAAGTAAATAACACCAGGAGGCACGGGACGGTTGCTGTCCCAAATAGGGTAGAAGTTTATAAATAACATTGCAACATTTTCGGACAATTCCTCAATAAGCGGGACATTCTTTCCGAATACTCTCTTCAGTACTTCATTATCATAATCCCGATTGTTGGTGAACGTCGCTGACATCCATTCATTTCTTAATTGCTTTATCTTGTCCCACATCGTTAGATTGTATAATCTGTCCCTCACCATACTGGGATATAGAATTGGATGTGTTGGTGAGCCCATTATATCATGATTGTCCATTACTGCACCGAAAGAACTTATTTGTATGACGGGCACATTGAAAACATAAGACAACCCAAGAGTCGGTCTTACACATGCTTCGACAAGTATCAAATCGAAGTAATCCTTTTTATATTTCAATATTTCTTGAACACTTTCAGATGTTATTTGCTCTTCAAAAACAACATAGTTTGACTCTATGATCACTTTTACTTGTTGTATCACATCTCTTGCAGCGTCCTTTATTCCTCCCATTATTTTCCTCCATTTTACATATGATATATCATGTAAGTCGATTTCCGTGAGATTTTTAGGTGTCTGTCCTTTAGGAAAAGCTGGATCTGGTGTGATGACTATTACTTCATGACCACGTTTTGCCAATTCTTGTGTTATAGGACGAAATACCACTTGGTGACTGATCGAAGGTGTAGGAAACATAGCTAGAATTCGAGCGGATTCGACACATGATAATATTAAATAAAAAAAATATATCACTGGTTTAGAGACCATCGTTATGTAGAGACAAATTGTGAATGAACAAGCTAGACGCGATAGACGCTGGAATATAAACCTGATTTAAAAGTGACTTGCAAAATATTATTACATATAATCATTACTGGCGAAAATTTTTATCTTTTACCATGATAGTGATATAGTCCAACATTTAAAATTAAGTCCAAGAGGAAAATAGTTACAATGATATATTGGTCATTATTGAAATTGAAATTTTACAAAACTTAAAGAAAATCTTTACAAGTTTAAAATATTATAAAGTCTTTTCGATGGTTATTTTATTACATAACATAAAAAAATATTGAGTAACAATTATCATGTTTACGTATAAAATCCAAGCATGACATTTCATAGAATCAATTTTTTTTTATAGTTTTTTTGTGATAATAATCTTGGTACTTTTCGACTAAATTATTGTATTAACAAAAATTTTACAAGTAATTCAAAACTTGCTCTCCGCACATCGTTCTTGATTTCGTTTTGTAAATGACGTAATTATGACGGCGCGAGCGCAGTCGCGAAGTTTGGTCCCCCTCTGTGCGCCCCCGCGTCTCACCGCATTCGTCTTAAACATTATCTTTATACACAACGGTGTTGGACGATAACAGTTTTTTTCACGTCTGAACAGAATGCTTATCGCCATATCATTGTCGGTATGTAAACACGCTTTGATTTGCATTGCAAACTAGCTTATGCTTTTGATTTTGTCCCCGTGGTATTAATAAAAACATTGTCCATGTTATGGTGTCCAATTTTATACAAATTTCTTTGTTCGTTTTGGATTAGCAAACAAACTTCTATCTTAACATTATCATTTATAACATTGGTAAGACTATTAAATTTAACACAAAGTATCACGATTTCATGGTAATAAAAAAAACTTTAGATAGTTTAATTATTTAAAATACATACGTTTTTTGCAAAAGTCATATGTTGACTACCGGAACTTAAAGCTTACGAAGCTTTGAAATAACTAAGTTGTCTGTTCCGGTACACTGGTTTCTCCTGATATTGGTAACTAGAAAGTATATTGCTATAATTTACGTTATCGGTACTGTTTCAAAGTTAACTGTAAAAAAAATGTCATATTACATTCGTATGATTTTATTTAAAATATAATAACCATTGTCTCCCTTCTGAGAAGGATTACTAATACTTAAAGTCAGGTAAAACACAATAGACCGGTTCAATTAACAGTGGTAAAGGCCGTGGCGTTAGTATTCACGAATAATCTATCCTAATGCAACCGCGACTACTCATTATAGAGTGGACAGGCACTTAATAAACTTATTAAACCTCCCGCAAAATAGATCGATGACCCGGTCAAGTTTGTGGGAGTATCCTAGATAAGGGCCGAGGACTGGATCGTTGTGTTGATCTTTGGGGAGGCCTACGCACAGCAGTGGGGAATGTGTGGCTGATAGGACAATGATGTAACTAGCTCTACTGTCGATGGGGCAGGAGCCAATACAATAACATCTATATGTCAATATAGTTTACAGATAAATAAGTAATACAATCGGCAGTGTAAAGTATAAATAGTATTTATTGGGCTTCGTTTTCATTTTGTACGTCACTCCGCCAACCAATAAAGACAAACTAAAAAGGTCAGTCCTTCGAAGTTGATATTTTTCTTTACAATAGCAGCTGTTCGCCATTTCTTGTGGCCAGACTTCCGATGTGGGTTTATCAGATCATTGAGTTCTCGAGATTTCTAAACTTTTTTAATTAACCTCACGAGAGTGGGGCGTGGATAAGAAAGTTTTTTTTTTTTTTTCTAATTACTAAATCGTGTAAAGTTTCGATATGTACGTACGACAGGACTAGGAATTTCACTTAGTATTTTATATCAGTTATAAAAAAAACAGACAATGTTACTCCTACATACAAAAATTACTTTCCATTAGAGACCGTCAACCTAAGGTGGAAGTCAAATATAATCGAAATATTATAGTTGAATGAAGCGCCAGTAGCCTAATGGTTAAGGGTCCTAAATCTACAGGTCGTTGGTTCGAATACCCAGATTCGACTATTGTCGTGAACCATCCGAACAAGCTTTTTCAAGCTTACCAAGAATGGTTACTAGAATTATTAGGAAATTAATAAAAAAAATACAGAAAAAAACACGGCATTTTATGAAGGTATATTCATATTAAATTTGCTGAATTTTTACGATTCGACTAGGCAAATTAAAGGCGTACAAAATTTTATGTCACATGTTAAAAGGGAAAAATACCTGTAATTCATTGATAATATTGGTGGAAATGAAATCTCAACATGGCTGTATGCCGAACACGTCGACCGGCGTTTTACTCTCCTCTTTATACGTTCAATACTCATTCATTAAAATATTATTATTCGTTAGCCGCTGAATTACAGCGCCAATTCACGTTAACAGTTTTGTACGATGGAATTTTTAATGCATTCGTAAACGTCCAACTCATTCACTTTTACAATTATATTAATTTGTAATTTAATTTGGATCATCTGCACGATATACATCCACACTGACGGAGTCGGAGCTAAACCCTATTAGTGGTGATTAGGCCATAAACAACGCTGGCCCAGGGCGAATGACTTTACACATATCTTTGAATTTCCGTGCAGATATGTGCTGCATCACAATGTTTCCTTCACCGTAAGAACATCGGATAATGTACATTTGATATTCGATAAACAAAAACACATTGGTATATAGCGAGGATCGCGTACGATCCGGTCAAGGGCTTAACAATATATAAATTGAATTTCACTATTGTAAAGATATATTTCAATAGTCTAGAACTTGCCTAATTCGCCGGTCCATAAATGCAATAACTTACTGACCATGTTACTTTTCTAATGCAGAAAGGAAGGGGAGTTAGAATCGACTTGAACGAGGAAGGATGGATAGAATAATGACTGATCCTTTGTCCCTACTTCTGTTTGTAAATAAGACGTCAGTAATCCAGTAGTTATGGACTGACATCTAAAAATATGAATGCAAATATAAAAAAAAAGAAAATATTTAATAACTTGTGCAGAATTATTCAGATAGAAGCTGACAGAGATGTATGGAAGAATACATACTGTGCCAACACAACGTAGGGAAAAGGGTACGTTGACGATGGTGTAAAATAAAATTGTTTTATTTTTATAACACGTTACAGATCAGTCTATCGACAGGAAGTGAATTTGAATTTTAAATATATTACCAAATAAATATAAAACTTGTTCTATTTTCGAAATATAATATGATTATCATATTCGAATAATAGTAAAAAATGGACAATATTCAATTGTTTATTGTTAAAAGGACTAGTCGAATTTACATTTAGCGAGCCGTATAAAATTTATTGGGTGTTAACAATACCTATTTATTCGTGCTGGCCGTATTTATTATAGTTTTGGTTTATTAAATACTAAATAAATGTGACTGGTGTACAATTTATTATTGGAACACATAAATATGTCGAGACGAAATAAACGATGTTGGAACATATTTTTATTATAATAACGAGAGTTTTTTTTTTTTTGTTTAAGTCCAGCCAGCTATGCACCTTCACTTATAACTAAGCAGTCGATCTTCGTACCATTTTTAATTCTAAGATGACGGCCACAACAAAATGGCGATATATATTTTCAACAACCTTAGTATATTGTATTTAGGAATACATTAGTAAAAAAGTAAATGACTTTAATAGTAGTATTTTGAACATAAAGTAAAAAATATCTCTCTCCATCAGCTCATTGTACGTTCCCTCAGAGCCTACCCTATTATTAGGGGAGACTAGGCTATAGTCAACCACGCTGGCTCAGCGCGTGTTGGTTGACTTCACTCTTTTCTTTGAATTTCCTCTCAGATATGTGCAGATTGCATCACGATGTTACCCTACACCGTAAATACTTCAAATAGGACATATGAAATTGAACCTGGACCTCGTTGAATTCGGTCCAGTCCTGTTAGGCGCTTACGAACTGAGCCACTGACGCAAAAAAACAGTTTCTTTTAAATTATGGCTTCGGTAATTCGTTAACCTGTTGGTCGACATTGTTTAGTATTTTAAATTAAAAAACAAAACAGTAAAAAAAATCTGTAATTCAGTTTGTTAAATTGTGCAAAGAAAGGTTACTTTAATGTTCAAATATTTTTAAGTGCGAGGAAATGCAAAAAAAATACAATACAACAAAAAACTTCGCAGTCGAATTTGCATAAAATATGGGCTTCTGGGAGAGAACGCTAATTCTACGCGAATTATGGAATTCTGTACTGTACAAAGTTCTTCCTCGACTTACTTGCGAGATGCCGTATCCGCCAGGGTAGATTCCAGACATAGTTTTTCGACACCGAAGGTTTTTCTTTGTAAGCGAAATTTCAACGTGCACAAAATTCCGGGCAAATCACAAATATTCTAGATTTTGTTAGGAAATTGTTGAATAAACACGATAGCGTGCAATTATATAAAAAGAAAATAAATACTATGTTATACATATAGGTACCTATATGTTCAATATATTTAATCGGACCTCTGAAGATACAATTAATTAATTAAAATTATTTGAGTACAGAACAATGTAAATTTTAAACTATTAAAACTTTCGTGAGACATATCACTATACTACTTATAAAATGGCTTAACTCACGTGTAAATCGGTGAAACTAGCCGACACCGATTTACACGTGAGTTAAGCTGTTTTAGTTAGTTTTAAAAGTAGTATATATAGTAAATTTATTAAGGAAGGTTTAGTATCTGAATTGATGATAGTATAATGTCGGTTTTTAATAATTCTATGGTTGAATAATCAAAAAGGTAAGATTGGATAGATAGGTTCTGATTCATACATAAGTTGGATTGGATTTAAACGTATTAATGAAGAAAAATGGATATCATCATCATCATCATCATCTGCCCACTGTTGGACACAGGTCTTTACTAATGCCTTCCACAGTATGCGCTCCTCCGCCTTCCGCATCCAACGACTTCCTGCCGTCCGCACTCGTCGGTCCACCTGGAGGGAGGACGACCCACACTCTTGATCCCCAACCGTGGCCTCCACTCCAGCAATTTCCTCCCCCACCTGGCGTCGCTTGCCCGACAGATGTGACCGGCCCACTGCCATTTCAGCCTACAGATTTTAAGAACTATGTCATCTACTTTGGTTCTCCGTCGAATGACTTCGTTTCGGATTTTATCCCTTAGAGAAACACCAAGCATAGTTCTCTCCATCGCCCGCTGAGAAATGGATATAGATGCAATGAATCTACAAGTGTTAACCACAATTGACTATCAGACGTAATAAGAAATTGTATTCAAAATAATAAAACGATGTTAACATTTATTTGGACATAGAATTTAACATTAAAATTGTAGGAAACTAGTACAGATGTATAAAATGGAAAAATAAAAAGCACCTATAAAAAAAAATCTGCAGTGACGTACATTCCAAGTGTTATCTAGCGGAGAGAAGTTTAAAATTAAAGTTCATTGTATTAAATTCTTTTGTCTTCAAGAAAAGTAGTTGACATGACAACGGGAAGCGGTGAGTCGCTTCCCGTTTTCATGTCATCGTAGAATTTTAAAAAAGACTCTATTACTCCCGCACACATCAATTGCTTTCGAGTAAAACGCCCGTCAAAATGGGTCCAGGATTTTTGGAGATCATCAGAAACGCAGACTTGGGTACAGACAAAAATTAAAAAAAAAGACTTTTTTATTAAAAGAAACTCATTTTTATATTACAAGCAGACGCTCCAATTGTATATTTCAGGATAAATAAAAAGCATTGTTTTCATTATAACAGTTATAAAATATATTCGAGGGTGGTTAAAGCTGACTAGGGTTATGACGGGGTCAATCATTGTCATTTGATACATAGTTTCAGTGCATTAGTGTGCATTCAATTAACTAAATTGACACTAAGTGATTACTTAACAACTCTGTATGTAGCAAATAGATAACTATTACGTTGATTTACGGTAATATAACAAAATTTGAACTCATTTTGTTATGTTGATTTTATTTTCTTGTCCGCCTTTACTTTTAGGCATATGAATTTCAAAATTGTTTTAAATGTTAGAAACAGAACAACTAGTGAGAGTATTAAGACAGCAGTGAGAGTGCAGACGAGATCTAGTTCTAGATATTGAGCGAGCGAGATGTTGGCGGCCGGGCTCCGCAGGTGACGCGCGCCGCCGTGCCGCAGCAC
>JAODUI010015583.1:0-18385 GCA_027563995.1 Papilio gigon | reverse complement strand
CCCTAAAGAGCTCTACAAACAGGGAAACTTTGAGATTCTTACCGTAAAAACTGACAAAGATATTGACTAAAAAACAAGTACACACCTGGCGTCGCTGGCCACATGCTCCCTTACTGTAAAATTCAAATACTAAATCTACGCTAAGGGAACGCTAAGCCAATAAAGTACTGACTGCCAGTATATGGCAGTTACAATCGCCAGCAGACGTAGTGTGTAATAAAAATAACGCTTTAAAGTCTAGATTGGAGTTGGCTAAACACTTGTAAACTTCCTCGCTAAATTTTGTCGATTAAAAATTTGAGATTTAAGCAGCTACTCTATTGGAAAACAAAATGTCGGTAGAAAAACTGTATCACAATTTTTCGTACTATATATGTCCTATAAGCTTAGTTTCAAAGGTTGGTAATAAAACAACAATTTATTCAAGTATATGTATTTATGTTTTCTTCGCGTCCTGTCGCCACTGGGCATTGAATCCTGTGTCACGGAACAACTGGTCTTGATCTTCGCTGTCCAGCTTTAGGGATGACTGCAAATAAAATCATATCAGTCACCTTAGTATTAAATTACAAATTTTACACTTATCATATTCAGAGTCGATTAATGGATACTTAGTCTAGATTTAGTGAACCCTTGCAACTATCTAAAGGGAGTTTAGTAAGTTTTAAACGTCCTGAATGTGCTGGCTAGCCATATATAGAGTGACTCTATTGGTGTTTACAAATATAAATTCTATTTACTGCTCTTTTTCAATAGATGGCGTTAATCTTAATTGACGTTTTAAATGAATGACAAGAATTTATAATCTACCATTATAAAATGTCCACTTCAATATTCAATAATTAAGTCTTCGCCTAAAAGCGTGTGACGTCTTCTATCTTTTGAAAAGATGCGGAAGTTATTGTATTGTTCTTCTCTCTGCCAAAATTCAATAAATCTTTATAAGCTAAACTGTTTTTGGACGTGAACGTTACTGGTCAATTCAGCATGTTTATTATGTAACCATGGTTACCACGGCAAAAAATTTAACCAAAACTTTCTGTATATAAATGCATCGAAGTTTGAAACCCATAGTAATAAAGAATAATCACCGCTGTCGGTTTCATCGCCTTTTCCGGTACTTTGCTTAGCAGCGCGTTCGCTCCAGGCCTGTACATAAAGAAAAAATTACTAACATTAATTTTTCAATTAAACCTTCACAGCTAATATAATTGATACGCATAAAAAAATTGTCACATTTCTTGCATTTAGTGTTTGCGTTAAATATAACGGAAAAGCATTTTATCTAATGTATGTCAGTCATCATTTGCTAGAGGTAATTTTCGAAACTGCTGGACCGATTTTGAAAGGACTATTAATGATAGATAGGTTATAGAGGCCGGAGTAACTTAGTCTAATTTTCAATTCCATGCAGACGAAATCACGAGCAACAGCTAGTACACTATAGACCTCACTATATTTGTACAGTTAAATATCGTTGAGTACGTGCCTTCCTTGGACTAAATCCGTCAAGCCGACCCTAAAGTCATAATAAAAAACAACAATGTGTGGTAAAAAAAAATGATACCTTTGCGGACGTTCTCTCGTCGGTTTCCATCGTTGTCTTTCAGTAATTTCCTACAAACAAACAATATATACGTATATGCCCTTGAAAATCTGCCTTCAAATATATTTCTTTTATAAGCAGTATTCCTTTCCCATTGCCAGTTAACAGACTTTTTCCTCTATAGCTGGGCACCAACTTTATTTTATCTTTCTTTTGTTTCTAAAATACACTTACAGGTGTCGTAGTGTCCTCCATCCTAGTAGCATGGTAAAGGTCGTCATTGATCACATCCTCTTCAGGATTCGATTTCATTTTTCTAATCTTCGCAGTGGTCATATCCTCTCCACTCTCCCAGCTCTCGTTACTATAAAATGTTCATTAACCGTATTAAAAAAAACGCAAAGCAAAACGTCTGTACACAAAACATTGTCTATCATTAGTCTGTTTTTATCCTTACGAAAGTTCACACAACAATGTCGTCGTCATCAGCTCACTATACGTCCCCACCGAGGCGCTCGGAGCCTACCCTGTTATTAGGGGCGACTAGGCCATAGTCGACCACGCTAGCCCAGGGCGTGTTGGTTGACTTCACACATATCTTTGAATTTCTTCACCGATATGTGCAGCATCACGATGTTTTCCTTCACCGTAAGAACGTCGGATAATGTACATATGCAATTCGAAAATTCAAAAACACATTGGTACATGGCGGGGATCGAACGTGGACAATGTCGAGCACGGTGCGGTCCGGTCAAGCGCTTAACAACTGCGCCACCGACGCTCAAAATATAATACGAAACTAAATGCTATAGGAAATGATGCGATGTTTAATTTTTGATATATTTCAGTTGAATACATAAACGTAACGTTTTTTTTGTTATGTCAGTGTCTTAAAAAATATTTTAGGCAACAAGTTCTTGCAATGTGCGTCAGCGCCGGTACGGACAGCACAGGGTTCGATCCTCGAACTCTTACTACGCCACTGACGTACTCAACGTTTAATCAAATATATAAAACTATACGAATAAATATGAGGTATGAGATATATGTTCTTAGCGCCCAATAACCTAATGGTACGGACTACCGAACTGGCGGTTGCGTTCAAATCCCAAACGACTATTCTAAACCATAAAACACGAAATTTTTAAGATCAACAGAAAAATATAAGTAAATTAACAAAAATCTTATAATCCATTTTTAGTATCACCAAATGTAACCGGCACGTGAAGGTAACTTGCGAGAATCTTTGATGGCATCGAGAGGAAAGGTCGTCGTGTAATTAGGGTTGGCAATAATAACATATAGATATAATGAGAAAATATTTTCCTTTCAACATTTTTCGAAAAAGTTCGCGTTAAAAATGTTATCCACCAGTCCTTAACAAGCACAGACTGTATAACTGTTAAAAATATAGCATGCACTAGTGTTAAATGGATAGTAACTGCAATATTATTCTCATCAGACCTACTCTGCCGACTGGACATAGACCTTTATCAATGCCTTCCACTGTATGAGGTCCTCCTTCCGCATCCAATGACTCCCTGCCGTCGTCGGTCCACCTATATATCCTTCAACATATATTTATTACTTTTTGTTGACAACCCCAACGCTGATATGAGGTGCATTCCACGAACGATTTTGGTATTTCGGATCAAATTAGTATAAAAATCGGAATGTCTGTGACTCGGTGAAGGCTACATGTAGCGGGCCAGATGCGTTACATTTTTAAATAAATGAATATTAATGTCGAATGTAGGTGAATATATATCACCAATGTTAATTTGGATGTAAGTTCGTCAATAGTCTAATGTGGTAAGGACTACCGATCTAGCGGTCGTGGGTTCGAATACCACCATTCCACTACCATGAACCGTATACAAGCTTATTAAACCTTTCCTGGAATGGTAACAGGAAATATTAGTGAATTTGCTAAAATTTTTACACATAAAAAAAACAAATAACTCCGTGACTGCAGAGTGACTGAGTCGTTTTGATTCGTTAAAATCTGGGTTGGATTTAAAACCTACAAAGAATCTAGATCAGTGCGTAGAATAATTCTGCTTAATTTCACGGGAATTCGCCGGCGACAGCTCACATCAAACAATAAACAGATGTATGGAATATTCTTTATTTAAACTAATCTATTAACTAACATTAGTATCTTAATTAAATCATCATCTTCCAAAGAACATAGACCTCCCCCATCGATAGCCGCGAATACTGGTCCTAGGGTGCATTAATTGGTTTTATATCCCTTCAATGATTCCTTGTTCATAGTATAGAATAGATCTAAGAACGCCATCCGATCATAGAAGGGACGTTTCTTCAGCGTCAGCTCGCTGTCAATGTCGAGGTACCACAGCGCCTCCTTGGTGACTGGGGCCCATTGTACCGGCAGCAATTCTGTCGTTTCCGGTGTTGGGTTTCTGCATAAATTAAAAGATAAATCAAAGATTTTAGAAAACTAGTGTTTCTTATCAAAGTACTTGTCAAGACGAATTGATCGAGCCCAAATTCGATGGGGTTGCATCGTTTAGTTTCAAAGTTCCCACTGCCGTCTTCCAACTCCATCATCAGATCAGCTCTATGTCATATTACATTGTCATGCTATACACATGCGTGCAAAATGTCAGCTCGCACGGAAACTTGGATGCATCAAATTTAAATAACATTCGATTACAGACACGAATGAAAGCTTGTAAAAAATAGGCTTGCTGAAGAAAGTTATAGAGTGGTGACTACTGCGATAAGATCTTATTCTAGACATGTGTTGTGAGGGCATTATTTATCAATTGATAGACCAGAAAAAAACCCGTCTAACTATCTTTTGGCCTACGTAAAAAAAATACAAATGAAATGACACCTTAGTGGTCCAAATCCTTCAAGTTGTTTAAGCAGTGCAACTGACAGCACGAAATATGCTCCTATTATGAGTCAATCAATGGTATTTCTACTTACCCATATTTGACAAAATTCGTCCATAATTTTGTAATCCTATCTATAGTCATTTGATCATTCTCTGTCGGCGTTTCTTTCAGTATTGCCATATCGAATATATAACCGATCTCATCAGCGTGTCCTGCGCCGTCTTCAGTTATGTTCAGTCTGTATTTAACGAAGTTTCTGTTACCAGAATACGAGAATATATAATGATAGACGGTTCCAGAATATTCCAAATATTTGTGAACACTTCTATGCGCTGGATAGTTGAACATGATATCCGATTGGAAATCGATTAATTTGTCAATGATATCACCAAGAACAGTGTCATCACCTATGTAGAACTGTCGGACTAAAGTCACGAATTCCTCATCATCGAAGTCAAACGACATTTTTAAATATTTCTCAAATACGTCCAATTCGGAATTCTCTTCGCCAATGTAGGCGCCTACCGACATCTCCCGGTTGTTGTATCCTATGAGAATAGCTGTGTTCTTAGCTTTTGGTACGTCAGTGTTGACAGGGTAATCGGTAACAAATCTTTCGACATTTTCGAATTCTCTTTCAACGCAAGGCATGAAATTTAAATCCGATTCTAACGCCACCGCGATAACCAATTTGGGATCGACGGAAGCTAAGAAGTCGATCGCTTCATCGACGTCTTCAGTTTCAAATCCAAGTTTATCAGCTAAAACTATTGGCGATCCTGGATCAGATGGGACTATCGCCCAAGGACCCAATGCAGTACCGCTCTGCATTATAACTTTATCAAACAGTTTCTCTTGTTTGGATAACAAATGGAAATCAACAGACCCCGCTCCGGCGCTCTCACCAAATATAGTCACCTTGTTAGCGTCTCCTCCGAACGCACCAATATTCTCTTTGATCCATCTTAAAGCGCTTAACTGGTCCTTCAAGCCTTGATTGCCAGGTACATCTGGTGTGTCTAAACACATGAAACCGTAAGGTCCAAGTCGGTAGTTCAACGTGACAACAATGACGTCATTCCTGACCAGGTACTTAGGCCCGTAGACGTATCTGCCAGCGAAACCGATTTGGAATCCACCTCCATATATCCACACGAATACTGGGAGTCTGTTTAGACTGGTCGCTGTGTTCGGCACGTACAAGTTCAGATGCAAGCAGTCCAGTGTACCCACGATTTGGTTGTTGAATTCCTCTCTTTGTGGACAAATTGCGGTGTCGTCGATGGCCTCGAACGTTTCCTCGAAGTCGGGATAAGGAAGTGATGGCTGGAAATAAATTTTATATGTAAAATACAATATTGTGTAAGAAAAAGGGCTGGTGACGATGATATACGTACTCCAAATGGGTTGGTATCATTGACCATGGCATACGGTATGCCGAGGAACATGGCGTAGTCCCCATCCGTCGCCTGCAGACCTCTGATGAGGCCTATCTTTGTGTCCACCAGTGGGTCCAGTCGGGGCGATGCCCACGCTCCGGTCAGACATAACAGTAAAAGAAACTTCATGTTAACTGTGCGGTGGTGAAATTCCATATGTTGTTTTTTTTGTTAACTTTTATTTTAAACATATCAGTTTGTCTCGAGTGTCTGATTAGATACGACCATGTTTTAAGAGTGAGTATATTTTAAAAACATAGTTACGCATGACTTTGTCACTTTAGATCTTAAACTATCCTACACCAGTCCCGCACACCGCCTCCCAGTACAGTCCCGTCGACGTCGGTGTGCGCGCGGGTTATCCGGGCTCACGTGCACAACCACCGCAAGTACATGTTCTGAATTATGAATAGGGTCATACATACAGATATTGGGGTTTTATTTGACAATGCATTTAAATAAAACACTAATACACTAAATGTCAAAATTGTCTAGTACACTTTTATCAGCATTATTATTGTCTTATAAAAGAAATAAATATGCCTTAAGTGTTAGAAGATTTTTGTTAATTTACTAATATTTCTTGTAACCATTACTTTGAAGCTTGCAGCTTGTGTTATATGGTTTACAATAGTCGAACAGATTCGAACCCACGACCGCTCGGTAGTCCGGAACCTTAACCATTATGCTAGTGTCGCTTCAATTAAATTTTCATCAGACCTTTCTGCTTGCAGTTGAGCATAGGCTAATACCAATGCCTTTAACACGCTGTTCTTCTTCCGTACCCAACGACTTCCTACCCGCACTAAGTCGTCCACTTGGAGGTAGACGCCCCACACTCCTGGTCTCCCAACCGTGGCCTCCATTCAAATAATTTCCTACTCTATCTATTACATTAACTGAGTTACATTTTGAAATTGTTATTTTTTTATACGGGAAGAGAATAAACGAGTGGCGGGATTACAAAAGTGATCATCGACGCCCAGACTGCAATACCAGAAGAACCATAGATGCGTTGATAGGATTAGAAATATATTCCATTGGTACATAACGGGGATCGAACCTGGATAATGTCGAGTTCGGTCCGGTCAAGCGTTTACCAATTACACGTATTTACTTGAACAGTATATAATGGAAGGAACCCTAGTACTGTAATATAAATTGTGAACTGATACACTGAGATATACTATCTTTCGACAATTTATTTATCAATACGCAACCTTGCATTTGAATTGGTACTGTCATGGATGATTTAGTAAAATATGGAGAGATGAGCACATCAACAAGAAGATTGAATGTATGGCTATAAAGGTAGGCGACCGAAGTGTGTGTGAAAGATATACTAGAGAAGGTGTGACAGATGTGAGCCGACAGAGATGTATGGAGTGCATACTGTGCCGGCCCTCTATAGGGAAAAAGGGCAGATTAATGATGATTGAATATAGTTGGCTACAAAGGTGAAAGACGGATTGTGTGAAGGATATGCTAAAGGCAGTGGCATTTCATAGAGTATGGATTACTGTGACGTCACTACGGGGTTTGGAGCTGATGAAATTTAAACATTACACAGTAAAAACAAAGTCGTTGGATGCGGAAGGAGGACCGCATACTGTGGAAGGCATTGGGAAACGTCTATGTCCAATAGTAGGCAGACTTGGGCTGAAGATGATGTAATGAAGTTTAATTTATGCTGGCAACGTATCTGCGATCTGCCTGGTGTTGCTAACCTCATTCCTCAAAACTTAGGGTCCTTCAAGAAGCGAACCTCTATCTCAAAGGCCGGCAACGCATCTGTGGTTCCTCTAGAGTTGCAGGTGTCCATGGGCGTCGATGATCGCTTTTGTGATCCCGCCGCTCATCGCCTTCTCGTATATAAAAAAAAGATGCAATTATTAATCGATAATTAAGGTGTTAAATCTAGATGTTTTTTATAAATGATTGAACACACTAGACAGATTTTATCGTAAATGTTATCTGTAAGCTTCGACTTTCATATAATATTTATTCGGTTCATATCACAATGTTTAGTACCAATATGAGCTGTAAGAGTAGTATTTGTGCCGACCCCAAAGGAAAAGTATGGGTTTAAATTTTTTTTTCGCGACACACAAGTACGGGTATTGATTTAATCTCTTAATATATTTTATACATTGTAAAACACTAGAGCTATAGGTGTATACTAATAAAATTTATATCATATTATATCAGTTTAGCTGTTTTGGAGATACAACCATCCATCCATTTCGTCTTTATAATGCTAGTAAGATTTTATATACTATGTTTTAATATTGACGTGAAGCATATGTGTGAAGTAATTCAAAGATTTTTGTGAAGTCAACCCGCACCGCGCTACTGCTGGCTGTGACCTAGTCACTCCTATTAATAAGGTAGGCACAGAGTCTCAGTTGGGACGTATAGTGAGCTGATGATGTCTGCTCATGTGTGAATTAATTCAATATGTGCGTAGTCAATGCCCTGACAGCGCTGACTGTGGACTAGTCACCCCTATTAATTGGGTAGGCACAGAGTTTCAGTTGGGACGTATAGTGACCTGATGGAAATAAAATATCATGAAATCAAACAAATTATTAATAAAAATGGTTTATTCCATGAATAAATAATGTGTAATGTAGCACGTCCTTTTAATTTTTGCTTCATTTGATTGTAGTCGTCTAGTCTTGTCTATTCGCTTTCAACAAATGCTTGTTCGCTTTATAAAACAAGTCTAAGAAGGTCGTCCTCCGGTGGAACGGTCTGCTGCCGATGGTTAACTCTCTATCGATATCTAGATACGTGAATGCATCTTCAGAGATTGGAGTCCAGTTCACTGGCAACAGGTCGGTAGGCTCCGGTGTTGGATCACTGAAAGAAATAAAAAATAAAGGTCAAGTTTGCGGGGGTATCCTCGAGGGCGGCAGGGGACCGATCATGGCGACATGTGGCTGATATGATGATGATTAAATGGGGCAACAGCGCAGCGCGTTCATACAGGTGATCTACAGTACTAGAGGAACCATAGATGCGTGGTCCATAAGAAAGAGGTACGCTCGCTGATCATACCTTCCTAACTCGTGCTGGGTTGGATGCGATGATGGCTCCAGATATCAGATTTATTGCTATTATTCAGCCCCTCTTCCTTGTCAACAAAAGTAAGCAAAGCTCTGCCCCCTCCCATGACGTAAACATTGCTATATGAATGTTTCTAGTAATGTATTCTAATTGTATCAATGATTCATGAGCAGCAGCTGTAATTCGTGTTCGTTAGTTTTCAAACAGACAATGTGTAGGTTGCCGATATGTCTAAAAAAGGAAAAAACTACTGCTGACGTAATCACCATCTAGACCCCCCAACCCCCATCGATAAGCAAAGCAAAGACTCCCCCGCCACATTATAGTGCGTACGTAATACTTGAACGGCCCCTTTGTGAGAGACTGCGGCCTGGTATCAGCGTCTAAAGTACAGTCGGCATGTGTTCACCGCTGTCCGGTTTACCCCAAAACGAATTTGTCGATTGTTATCTGATTACTTATCTACTGAAGATTAATTATATATTAAAATATCAGTGATGAAATTATAAGATATCGCTCGTGATGATTCAAAGATAACACTTTTTTATAGAAATCAAACACGATCTTTTGAACGATATTTAAAGGGTGTCTAAATAGCCACTCCAAACTGAAGTTTGGTAGACCCATAAAACGGTGGACTGATGATAATATCGAAGTGACAGGGATGGACTAGGTAGGAGTAGAGAAGGTTGGAAGAAGATGGAGGAAGCCTATACCCTTAAAAAGGGATCTATATTGAAAAAATGAAAAACACAGTCGATCTATTAACTAACAATATTAACATCTAAACCTAAGTCTGTAAACTAATAATGCTAACACGTATATTGTGAATATGGAATAAAGAGGCTTTATTATTATTAAATTGCCACTCGTCACAGCTCTGTCGCCAGTGACGTCACAGTACTCCATACTGGCGTCATATCTGTCACTGCCTTCTCCGGCATGTCCTTCACACGAAACGAGACATTCCCTAATAACATTATGAATGTGAATTTTTAGATGGATGTTTATTGTAACGTATCTACTACAAGACAGATAAATAGATTATGCTGTAATTTGTCGTACATGTTGACCAGTGATTATCGAACTTATTTCTTTTACCACCCCCTTTGAATAACAAATCTATTTCAACACCCCTCCATTTTTATACACCCCTAAAACTTAATAACTTCATTACTCGCCCACTTCGAGAAAGACTTTCTTACAGGTGCAGTAAGACTTTCTTTACTACCGTGCGAACGAAGTCACAGGCGAGAGTTTGTGTGTTCAGTAATAATAGTGCTGTTTAATTACGACATGGGAGTCAAGACTCTATGTCAGTGGTCCACACATTTTCCCATCTAAAGGCCAAATAGGACAATGTGAGGTATAACTGCGGCTGCAGATTGAGTTCTTGACACAACCAATGTAATTGGTTATTTTATGAGCTTTTATGAAATACTACTTATAATACGAAACATATATTAGTGGATCACACAAATATCTCGGATGAGAATTGATCCGCGAACACTGTTCTAAGTCTATTAAAAAGATATATTCGAAAAGTTCGTGATCCGCGGTTTGACAACCACTGGTCTAAATGATATGTTTAAAAATCGTCGTGAAATTAATGACAGGAAATATGAAAGTTTTAGTAGGATAATAATTTGCAAAGAATCGATTGAAACTTACCCATATTTAACAAAATTGGCCCACAGCGTCGTTATTCTATCAATAATAAGTTGATCTTCTTCTGAAGGGGATTCCTTGAAAATAGCCACGTCGAACTGGTAGCCGATCTCATCGGCGTGCGACGCGCCCCCTATAGTGACGTTGTTCCTATACTTGACAAAGTTCCTGCCGCCGGAGTACGAGAATATATAATGGTACACTTTACCACCGTTCTCTAGATACTTGCTCAAACTCCTGTGCACCGGGTGACCGAAGGTATAATCAGATTCGAAGTCCATCAGATCCCATCTGATCTTCTCGCTAACTTCCTCATCACCGACGTAGAATTGTCGGACGATATTATCTAAACCTTCATCACCCAAATCAAACATCATTGCCAAGTTGCTCTTGAACATGTTTAGGTTTAGAGATGAGATTGCTCTGTTGACGTAGGGTACCAGCATCTCCTGGTTGTTATATCCTGTAAGTATCGAGATATCTTTAGCCTTGGGTACGGGGCTGTTCACTGGATGACTGGTTATAAATTTCTCAACACCTAAATCTTTTTCCACGCAAGGAAGGAACGAATTTGGTATCGCCAAGCCGGCTGCTATCACGAGGTCAGGTTGGACCGTAGCCAAGAACTTTAAGGCGTCGTTTACATCATCTGTTTCGAGACCGAGGCGTTTTGCTAAAGCTGTAGGTGCGCTCGTGTCAGAGTTGACTACAGCCCACGGACATTGAGCTGTCCCACTTTGCAATATGACTCGATTGAATAGCTTCTCCTGTTCGGAAAGCAGATGGTAGTCAACAGACACTCCTCCAGCGCTCTCACCGAAAATCGTAATCTTGTCAACATCGCCTCCGAAGGAATCTATGTTTTGTTTTATCCAGCGTAAAGCGCTTAATTGGTCCTTCAAGCCTTGGTTTCCAGGTACTTCTGGAGTGTCCAAACACATGAAACCATACGGCCCTAATCTATAGTTTAGTGTTACTAGAATTATATCTTGTTTTACTAAATATTTCGGTCCGTGAACGAAGCGTCCCGCGAAACCGATTGAAAACCCACCCCCGTATATCCAAACTAGTACGGGGAGTTTGTTTTTTGTTGTGGCCTTATTAGGTACGTATATATTGAGATGTAAGCAATCTAATGTTCCTACTATTTGATTGTTGAATTCCTCTCGTTGCGGACAGATGGCGGTGTCGTCGTTAGCTTCGAACACGTCGTCGAAGTCCGGGTACGGTACGGACGGCTGGAACGATGTCACGTTTTAGAAGGGAACTACTTAAATGGGAATAAAAATAGTTTAGATTTTCTTGGATGATAAAGTGAAGATTTTAAAAAAATATGCCTTCTTTGGAGTCAATAGTAGTATTAAAATAATAGGATATAAATTTGACAATATTTATTTTCAGTAATTTTTCTGAAATTGGGTGATATGTTGATGTTCACTAGGTTATCATCATCATCATCGGTCCTAATATTATATAGCTATGCGAGTAAAGGTATTTTTCAGTTTATTGCGAAAGAATTTTTAAGCCACTCACCCCAAATGGATTACTGTCGTCAACTTTAGCATAAGGTATCCCCAAGAACATGGAATAATCCCCATCGGTCGCTTGCAGACCTCTTATCAATCCTTTCCTTGTCTCCACTAATGGATCTATCCTCGGTAAAGCCCATGCTGCGTACAAGAATACCAAATTAATTAGGACAACCTTCATCTTGTCCAGGTACCGGTCCGATTGTGGCGCGGTTAATATACAAGCTTCCCTTTTAAGATGTGAAGTTCAAGAGGTTGATAAGATATGGTGTTAGGCGGTGGTCACATTGCAAAATAAACGGTTTTCACTGTCGAATTACTTTAAAGAATAAAATAAAAAAAACAAGTATATTAAGGGAATTTGACAGTAGCACCAGTGATGATATGATGATAGGGGTTGTCGAATTTCTTTATAATACATTTCGTTACTTCTTATAATAAGGGCTTAACTCACGTGTAAATCGGTGTCGGTACCGACTAGTTTCGAGCACATCGCGACCTCTTCAAGATGAGTGAGATTGCACTATAAAGCGGTCGCGCTCCGTCGCTCACCGATGGAATCGAAACTAATCGGTACCGACACCGATTTACACTTGATTTAAACATTATTATAAATAATTCATGTTTAAATCACCTTTAGTTTACAATCAGTCATCAGTGATGTATGAGGATAGTGTATCAGATGTTCGATGAATTCTACTTTGAAGATCCAAAGGCAACTTGTAAACAACGTGATTAGGGGGAACGGCAAGTGATTGATCAACTGTTTTAATCGGTATAGAATTATAGCGTCCCACGGATGATTAGTCATAATTTATGTCTACAATCTACATCGACGAACTAATAGCTTACTCAAGACTAGTACACAGCACTATCAGTGCAATGACTTCATATATGTTCAGACATCATCAGCTCACTGTACGTCTCCAGTCTTAGTACTCTAAAGTGGTTATAAAGGTAGAGGAAGACCGAAGAAGGTGTAAATGCATCACACATGCAGTGTATACCGGGGAGAACGCGTTATGTAGGACTCTCTCCCCGAAACTACCTCGCATGTGTTAGACCCATCTCAGCACTCAGGCATTGTAAAAACCATGACCAAGTGATACTTCTGGTACATTGCAAATCAATCTCAGAATTCTTAAGAAAGAAATGAAAAAACATTGTCATTTCTTATCATTTTAATTCATCACCCTGTCCACGTCACACTCACGTGCAACGCTGTAAGCTTAAAGTTTTGGCACAATTTTTTTAAAATTCTTAAAATTATATGGAAATTATTAAACATCATATCCTTTAAGTAAATGCTTGTTCATTGTAAAGAACAAATCCAAGAAAGCCATCCGAGCGTGGAATGGTCTCTTCCCGAGCGTCAACTCCTCGTCGATGTCCAGATACGTCAGCGTGTCTTTACTAATCGGGGTCCATTTTACCGGCAGAAGGTCAGAAGTTTCCGGTGTTGGGTCTCTGCAAATGAATTTAAAAAATAATAATAAAGAAAACAGCTGTTGGAATAGAAAGAGATTTAGCCGATGATGCGCCGAGCTTGTCGCCTTGAGGCTGTACTGGTTTTCGGCCTTTGTTAAGTCACTTATCGTAAAATTCTTATGCTCTCAAACAGGTACAGATTAATGAAATTACTTTGAGATCTCAATTTCTTTTGTCATTTTAATAAATTCTGTTTAATGACCAATCGACTATTTTTATATATCATACATACAAACATTCTAGGAACGAGAACAATCATTAACTTGCCTTCCTACGGTGGGTCGGCACAGTATGTACTCCATACATCTCTGAACTCACACACTTCGCATATCTTCTTTCACGCCATCCATCCACAAATCCAAGTTACAAAAATAATCTTCGTATTTCGTTATTTTTCCTTAACAAGCGGACACAATCAAAACCTTACCCATATTTAACGAAATTAGTCCACAATGTTGTCATCCTGTCGATCATGAGCTGATCTTCCTCCGAAGGTGACTCCTTATAAAGAACATCATCGAACAAGTAACCCAGTTCATCAGCGTGAGTGGCTCCCCCTACTGTTATATTACTTCTGTATTTCACCATATTTCTACCTCCAGTATACGAGAAGATATAATGGTATACCGTTCCATCGTTCTCCAGGTACTTCTGTAAACTTCTATGTACCGGATGATTAAAAGTGAAGTCCGATTCAAAGTTCATTAGTTCGGATTTAATATCTTCACTCGCTTCCTCATCACCGACGTAGAACTGACGGACCGTAGTCTCCAAGTCTACGTTATTTAAATTGAACATTAACTGTAAATTCTGTTCAAACACGTCTAAACTGAGATCTTCCACTGTCTTCTTGAAATATGTGTCTAAAAACTCTTCACTATTGTACCCGCTGAGGATTAAAATATTCCTAGCTTTTGGCACCGGAGTGTTGACTGGATGGGTCGGTACAAATGCATCTACATCGGCGAATTCCCTTTCAACACACGGCATAAACATTTGATCCAATTCCGAGCTACTGGCGATCACGAGCTTGGGATCGACTGTTGCAAGGAAATTTAATGCATCTTCCATATTATCTGTTGCAAAACCTAAACGTTGTGCCAATCTTATCGGCACACTGTTATCAGACTCGACCACCGCCCACGGACACTGTGCTGTACCGCTTTGCATTATAACTTTGCTGAATAACTTTTCTTGTTTCGATAAAAGGTGATAATCGACGGAAACGCCGCCGGCACTCTCACCGGACAGCGTTATTTTATTGGCGTCTCCACCGAAATAATCTATATTTTCTTTAATCCATCTTAAAGCCTTCAACTGATCCTTTAACCCTTGGTTCCCTGGTACTTCAGGAGAGTCCAAGCACATGAAACCATAAGGACCTAGTCGATAATTTAACGTGACCAGTAGAACGTCATGCCTTACTATATATTTAGGTCCAAAACCATCTTTGCTGAATGCACCACCAGCGAAAGCACCGCCGTGAATCCAAACTAAGACTGGCAGTTTGTTTTTGGTACTCGCTTTATTTGGTACGAATACGTTCAGATGGAGACAATCTAGTGTACCAGATATTGCTGTACCGTCTTCTTGTATTTGAGGACAACGTATGTTGTCATTGATGGCTTCGAATACCTCCTCAAAGTCAGGGTACGGGAGTGATTCCTGCAAATGAATAATATATATTAATACATATTTTAAGTAATAGACTAACAGGCGATTGAAGTGGTCGTCACATCACGGCCCGTGATGGATATTTGTGCGGCCCGCGAACCTTTCTAATTATACACTTGTTTCCAAGACAAACCTTATTTTAGAAACCACGAATATTTTCTATTGGTTAAAAAAAAAAGCTCTAAAAAACTTTCATCTATGTTGGAAACGCGTTATAACAGATCAAAAGAAATTTAAATTGATTGGTTATGTCATCTACTTTGCGCACATATGTGCGGCCCGCACTCTTACCTCGTATTGCTTTATTTGGCTCTTGGATAGAAAAGTTTGACGACCACCGGTCTATTGTAACGATGTTCTGTTGTTTTTTTTATCATCATAATCATCATCAGCCTAATGTAGTCCACTGCTGAACGTAGGCTTACCCCATCGATTGCTACGGTGACCGGCCCTGTGCCCGCAACCAGTGCACTCCCGCAACCAAAAATATTTTTATTTCATTAGTCACTACTGAACTATGAATATACAAAAACACATCCGTGCGTTATTCTCTCCTTTCTCCCATATCTTATTAAATAAAAGGCAGTATTCTTAGTGACCAGTACGACCTCTGTGGCATTACACTCCTTGTCTACCAAAGAGGTTTGAACTCTCTGAACCTCAGTGTCATAATGGTAAATTTTTTCGGGATCATTGACTTTAACTTGGATAACTATTATTAAAATGTAAAGATCTAATTAATTTTCGAGTACGAACTTACCCCAAATGGATTGCCAGCATCGACCCTAGCATAAGGTATGCCTAGAAACATGGAGTAGTCTCCGTCAGTCGCTTGCAGACCTCTGATCAATCCTTTCTTTGTCTCCACCAATGGGTCCAGTCTTGGCACTGCCCATACCGAAACCAGTAGGAGCAAATTCACCACAACCGTTTTCATTTCGAAATTTCATACAAATGAAATTCTTGACAACATTTACGATCGAGAAGGTGAAGTGGTTGATAAGATGCGGCATTAAGGGGAAGCTGTGCTGTCAATAAATTTGTAATCAAATACATATGGAAGGCATTAAAAATTTACGTCTATCAGTAAGCAGACAAAGTCATGACTCCTGCCCTTGATCTAAAGGAGAAGGCAGAGATCATGAATTTCCATTTGAAACAGTTTTGACTACACGTCCAGGTTCGATCCCGCCATGTATCAATGTTTTTTGACATGCACATGATGTGACGGCGAAGAAAAGCATTATGTCTGCATATATGAAGTAATTCAGTATGTGAAGTCAATGCACTGACAGTGCTGATTGTGGCCTGTTCTATTATAGGGTAGGCAGCGAGCCTCTCGTTGTTACGTAAGGCTGTGTACCTTAATATCACCATGTGATCCATTGAAGTTCGTGATACGCTATCGATGATTTTCAGATAAAGTCAATATTGACATTTCCTGTCAGACCGGTAGTGGCCAAATGTTTGTGAATCATTGTCCTTTGTACTATATTGTAATAAGACTACTTTATATTTACTAATTGTGAAACAGATCTTTAACTATGTCGGGAGGTCCGTCCTTACCGATAAACTTAGTCTTTCAACAAGCATACCTGCTCAATGGTAGCGTATCTGTGTTCCCTAGTGTTGTGAATGTGTGGGTAACCATGAGCGAGTGACGCCGCCTTCATCATCATCCACCTTCCCTTTTCCCCGTCCGTTATAATATGTACTCCATACATCTCTGTCAGCTCATATCTGAACACAAGCTTACTGACCTTTCCAGCATATCGATACACAATCCACACCTTCTATTATAAAATAAAGTGCTTCATCATCAGCCTTTGTCTTCCCAGGACATAAGCCGTAGCTGTGTTGACTGTGTTATTCTCCGCATCCAACGTCTTCCCGTCCACACTAAGTCGTCGGTCCTGGAGGACGTCTACACTCCTGGTCCTCAACCTGGTCCTCCATTCCGAAATATAGTTAATGCGTTAAACTGTACAATATTGTTTAGCTTGTTATAAAAATAATAGGTAGAAAAAAAAATGTATTTCTAATTTGAAACAAACATCTACAAAATAAACCTTGACATTTGACCCGCGCGAACAAAAACTAATCCAAGTATTGAAGGCTGACACCATTCGTATCGTAATATACAAACTGCCCTGCTACCCCCCACCCCCCTCCGGTGAACTCACTGTTAACTAACCGTGTGGCGATATAACATTGAATCGAATTATACAAGACCCCCCAATCCTTCACCTTTGAGAACTAACGACACGCCCCGGCGTCGCACAGAGAACATTTCTGTCTTACTAGTAAGCATGTTGTTTCGCTTCCGATATATTTAATCGACGCCTTATACGCTAAATTAACGGTAATCTACTGTTTGGAATTTAAGAAAATACGCTGGATAGTCCAACTACCGAGGAAGCTGTGTAACATCACGCTGCGCTATCCAACTATTGTAAACCATACAACAAGCATAGAACTTAGTTGGTGCAAGAAACAACAGCTGTCCTGCAGCAGTCCCGCTCACAGCCTGCCAGTACCGTGCCAACATCGGCCACGCGCACGACAAGAACATGCGAACAGACAGCCATTATAAAATTGTTTTCTTTATAAACAACGCAAATTCATTTCGCGAAATTATTTTTTTTTATACTATGAATACAATATGACAGGTGACATAAAGGTCAGATTTGGGTGGCTTGAAACCGGTGTGAAATGCTGCGCCTACGCAGTTTTAAAAAGGTCACGGTGCATCTGAATCTTTACTCACATTCACTAAAGCTTTATACAAACGTATATATTAATTACTGTTTTTTTGTTTTACTTTTTTTTATATTTCCATTCACAACGGCCATTTATGTTATATAGAAAATATTATAGGTAGAGATATATTGCGTGTAAAGTGACATGGTTAAGCAGTCACTGAGAGGAATGACAAGGACGGCGATGAGAAGATCATATATGTGTGACATGTATAAAGAGATTTTTTTAATAAAAATCTCAGTAGATTTTTGTTGATTTATTAATATTTGTTGTAACCATTCCTGTAAGCTTGTGTTAGGATATGGTTCTCGGATGGCGGGTGAACACACGACCGATAGATCGGTA
>JAODUI010014630.1:4005-18703 GCA_027563995.1 Papilio gigon | reverse complement strand
GTACTGACACCGAGTTACACGTGAGTTAAGCCGTTTTATAAGTAGTATAGTGAAATGTCTCACGAAAGTTTTAATAGGATATTTTCCCTGCTTAGCTAATTCAGAAGGCCTCTTGCTAGTCTCATATAATATATAGTTTAGGCTGGTCCGATGGACCAAACGCTGATGGCATTTAACTTAATTTTAGAAAGATCTGTTTGAAGAGAAAAAAAATGCAACATTTCTTTTAATTCACTTTATTCGTACTATTTAAAATATTTCGAGAGTTTAACAATCAACTAAATTTAAACTTAAAGTTTAATAATAGCGATGCTGAAAAATAAACAAATATTATTCCATTTTCCTAAATTAAATAAAACTATTTTAGACATCCCAAAATAAAAACCATTCCGATACAAGATTTTAATAACAGATTTACTAAAAAAAAAAAAACATTTCAATATCGCATATTCGTTTTTTTTACACCATAGTTATTTATTCTTACATCTCTATACTAATATAACATAACAATTATCATTAGTTAGCTTGTTTGAAGTACTCCTTACTCTCTGTTGGGCTCGGCTTTATGGTAGCGGCATTTGTTTCCGGATTCCAATTGGCTGGACAAACTGCGAACATTTATTTGTATTAAAAAAAAAATAACCGCTTGATATAAACAGTTATTTATAACTAGTTTAAGACATAAATAACTTTGACAAGTTATTAGCTTTTAATCATCATCATCATCATCATCATCATCAACAGCCCTTGTCTGCCCACTGTTGGACTAGGCCTTTCCCAATGCCTTCAACAGTATGCGGTCCTCCGCCTTCCGCATCCAACGACCACCTTAATAACCGGTTAAAAATAACTTTAAATAAAAAACTGTTATCAACTAATGTTTTCAAATTAAATTGTTCGAAATTGTTATTTCAAAATGGCTGTTTGATTTTTCACTCAAAAAAAAAAAATTTTGCTACATCATAAAAATTATTATGGCTATGGCATTTTATTTTAGAATTTTGTTCAAATAGTTAAAAATAAAATATTCATTGCCATGTATTTACCTTCACCGTGCTTGTCTACAAATTGGAAGGCCTTGACCAATCGGAGAGTTTCATCAACAGACCTGCCCACCGGCAGGTCATTGACTGACATATGTCTTAATATTCCATTACCATCAATGAGGAATAAACCTTAAAAGTAAAAGGTAATTTTTAAAATAATACAGTATTTTTTTAATATAGGTAGATTCTAATTAATTTAGTAATTTTGTAACCATTTCAGATAAACTTGAAACTTGTGTCAGGATATGGTTTACAATAATCAAATGGTGGGATTTGAATACACGACTGCTAGATCGGTAGTCTGTACCTTTAACCACCTGGCTATTGGCACTCTAAGAATAAAGTTGATTTTACAATAAACAATATAGAATTTGTTGATGTCATACATTAAATTACATAAAATAGTTGAAGGTTGTAGGTTCGAATCCCGCCGGTTAGATTGTTGTGAACCATATCCTAGCACAAGCCTAGGTTAGTTGAAATGCTACATGATAGATTAATTTGGTAAAAATCTGATGACATTAAAATACCCACTAGTCAAATCTTACCTCGCAGCGCAAAGCCCTCGTCCAACAATACTTCATAGTCTTGAGATACTTTCTTCTTGTAATCAGCTAACAGGGGAATTTCTAATTTGCCTACACCACCATCCTAGAACAAAATAACTTGATCAAACAAATTTGTCAAGCATGTTTGATACTGATGTTAGCAAGATGGACCGATGATCTGGTCAAGTTTGCGGGAGCATCCTGGATCTTTGGGGGAGGCCTACGCTGAGCAGTGGGCGACATGTAGCTGATATGATGATGATGATGATGATGATGTTTCATACTGGATTTACAAACTTTTTATATACCATAGTCCCCTTTCAAGATAACACTGGTTTACTATAAACCCCTGGTTGTACTAAAAACCCTAAACATAAAATTTGTTTTTACAATCATATACTATTGTTGTGCCACAGGAGATTATGGTTCATTTCAGGACACTGCTTTATAAGATAGTTAATAAATAAAAATGGTACACTATTTATAAAACCGGCTCAACTCACTTGCAAATTGGTACCGACTAGCTTCGAGCCCATCGAGGGCTCCTTTTCAGAGTTTATGGGAGGATGAAATGTCTCACGAAAGTTTTAGTAATTTAAGAAAAAAATGGTCAAGTTAAATCTATTACAAATATAAGTAAAGTATAATTTTACATTTTACAGATGTCTATGGTCAGAACTTCAAAATATTAGTAAAATCAAGTGATTGCTTGTTCGTACACCAAGAAAAAATCAATATACTTGTTAACAATAGATTTTTTTTTTCCAACATCTAGATATGTCTATACTCTTTTTTGTCTTATACATTCGCGTTTTACAATATTGAGTTACTAATCAATTGGTTAATTATTTCTAACAATAACTCACCTTCCTCGGAGTATTAGTCCACGCCAAATGACTGAACTCTGAATCAGTTGACACTCCAATAACTTGACATTGTATGTTGTCAAATTCTTTACTTCTTTCACTGAACGCAATCAATTCAGTCGGACAGACAAATGTGCTGCAAAATAAAAATTTTGCTATGTAAAAACAAAAAACATTTACATCACATTTTATAGTAATTTTCAAATATCTTGACAACTAGGATTATTGTATGAGGTATTGTACAGAATACAATGTTAGGTATCGCATTGTCAGCTGCAAGCTGGCAGGTTATTTGAAAAACACTAGTCTTTATATAACTTTCAAATGCACAAGAGAGCATAAATCCCTTTCGTACCCATCCTGTTTCATGTCAAATCCACATTTCTACTGTCTATTTAAATGTAGTAAATAGATGGAAAGAGGACATATAGAATCCATTATATTGCCGCATCCAACTCAAAGTTATTCCTTTTTCCTAGGAGACGTCTCAAGAGATGTAACTTTGTCAGTGTGTGATAAGCAACTTACAAGTCCAGTGGATAGAATAATAGAACCACATATTTCCCAGCAAAATCGGCAAGCTTCACTTCTTTAAATTCTCCATTAACAACAACAGTCCCTCTAAAGTCGGGAGCTGGCTTTTGGATTCGTGGTGCAAAAGCAGCACAGGCTAAAAAAACATTTTTTATTATTGGTGACAAATTACATTCTATAATTTTGTATGGATAAATTAATTATGATTTTTATCTATTCATATGAATAAAAACAATAACTTTGATTTTAAATTTTCTTCATGTTGGTGGTGCTGTTGTTAAGCGCTTAACCAGACCGGACATTACTCGACATTGTCCAGGTTCAATCTCTGCCATATACCAATGTGTCTTTCGATTTTCGAATTTCATATGTACATTATCTGATGCTATCATGATGAAGGAAATTATCGAAATGCAACCGGCACACATTGGTGAAGAAATTCAAAAGATATGTGTAAAGTCAACCGACACCCACTGGGCCGGCGTGGTTGAATATGGTCTAGTCACCCCTCATAATAAGGTAGGCCCCTCGGTGGGGATGTATAGTGAGTTGATGATGATGATGATGACGATTTTTTCTTATGTATTGTACATTATTTTATGATATATCTTGCATGTAGGGACATTACATTAGTCTTATGTTATGTACATTAATTTAATTTACTCTTTTTATGTTTAGTATATCTAAAAGATTATAATCTGATCTTGTTAATACTTTTCAAACACAAATATGTTATCAATGACCTTTATGGTTCTAGCACTGTTATAATTATTGATAACATTAATTCTATAAAAAATCAATGTCAATGATTTTTTTTTGTTACAAAGTTAATTTATATAGTCTATATGATTATATAATCTACTTACTTGTGGAGAAATTGGTTTTCTTTAATAAAGAAAGTCCTGGTGCGAGAACCTAAAAGAAACAAATGTATTGATTTAAAGTACATAACAAGTTCTTTAAGAAATGAAATGAAATATCATTTACCCTGCGCAAGGATTGCCTAATGAAAAACGACATTTTGATTTTTTTGTTTCCTTAGTAAAACACAAATATATTTAGTAATATCGAAGAACTTTCTCGTGTGTACCAATAACCGGAATCTTACAATCTTCAAACTTTCAGGTTAAATTTTTATTTGACACTACTTCTTTGCTTTATCGATACGTCATTTTGACATATGTCTCTCGACCTTTCTTTATTTTATCCCTATTAGATATGTTAATTAGATATTATTAGATAAAGAAATGCCATGTTATTGCTAAAATATTTAAGCTATTAATATTACCTACTAATTTTAATTAAATAAGATTTTTTCTAATGTCAAATTTACAAAAATTTTAAAGAGAACATTTGGTGAAAACGTTTCATAGTTACTATTATGGCGATGTGCATTGTAATCGTTACAATAATTATAACGAATTGTTATACAAAACGAGTCGGTACTGAAAAATATCGATTCTTAGACGATTATGTTTTGAGTTAATTATTTAATTATAAGTTTATTTGTTTTTTGTTTTGTACAATTTAAAACGGTTTCAACTATTCGATAGATGTTGTATTTTATTCATACGATTTACAATTTCCATTATCCGAATAAAATAAGACATTCTCGATATTCCCATAATTTCATTTCAATTTCAAAATTGTTTGTATAGGTTCTTTATAAAACGATAAAATTATTATTTAATTAATATTAACCGTTTTCATATTATATTAACATTATGGGCCAGGGCGTGGTGCAAGCCAGGAAGGAGATTTACACCCCTTCCCCTCATAAATCGATAATGGAAGTCTAGATGCGCAGGTCCGCCTGTAGACCTAAATATACTATGTTAAACTTATAGGTCATAGCGACGCTGTTTGAAACAAAGGCCTTTGTTCTATTTTCATAGAAACTGAAGAAAAATAATTTATTTTAAAATTAAAAAAAACGTGCAGGAATACAACATATTTCAAATTAACGGTAAGATCAGTGTCGTTTTTGGATTTGAATTTAAATTTATACAATATTAACTATTCTCTAAATTAACTTCCTTAGCTCGAATGATTTATTTCTTATAAATTACTTTGTGAATAAATAAAGCATTATTTTAATATCTTTGGAAATATTATCTATGTGTGGGTGGGGCTGGCTTCTAGAAACTTCCAAAATGGCCGCTGCCAGGTCGGCACGCATGCGTAATCGAATCAGACTAGCTGTATCGATCGAGGCTTCCCGTCTAGATATACCCGATCCACACCCTCTCTTTGTGCCTTATTCGGTCCCGAGCCTTCGTGAAGTTTGGTCGTGTTCATTGCAAATCTATTTTACCTAGTGAAATTTAATATTAATTTGTCAAGTTTTCATAAATTATTGCGTTTATCAAGTCATATTTAGTTGATTATCGCGTGATTTAATATTTTATATTCGTTTGAAAAGCGAAGGCTCGTGGTGCGCGATTTTCCGACGCGGTCTTTGTTCTTTAAATACTTTGTATCTAATATTTTCTTTCAACTACAGATGGTGGCGACGGCTGGAGAGATTTTTGCTGAGCGTCTGGCACGAAAAGGGTAAGTTTTTAAGCTACATTTTCTTTAACATATAGCCTTAAATTAATTAATTAGAATCTCCAATTAATTAAAAACGAATATAACTAGAGGTACGGAAAATTTGCAAAAAAAAATCACCAATTTCGCATTTACATTTTTCAAAATTTAAAAATTTCGCATTTATACTTTCGAAATTATAAAATTTGGGTAAATTAGATATTTATTAAACAAAAATACTTGTTTAGTAATTTTATTACTAAATACGAAAGTAAAGTTTAACAAAATACAAAATTTCAATGTATATTTTTTGTCACCATCCAAACGAATGTTCCAATATTGGCACATCACAATATTTGTATCGGACACATACAGACCATCTTTCTTAAATTCTAATATTCTATCTGTCAAATCTTTCTTAAGGCGTCCCATTTTAAGGTTACGAAAATAAATATTTTTATAAAAACACTTGCGTGCATAAAGCGTTACAAATGAACACTGCTCGCGACAGGCAACGAACGAGTGAGCCTCGAAAGCTTTCGTTCTGTCGAGTCAGTTCGTGTCCAGAAGTCGATCGTTTCGTCCGAAACGAACTTCAATCGAGTTCATTTAGCGCGAGTCGCAACTCGGGTCATACGATAATAATTAACAATCCATCATACAAACACACAAACACTACCATACATTTCGCATTTATTCACATTTATAATAGAAATTTCCGTACCCCTAAATATAACTTCTGTAACAGTATTTATGTCGATATATTCAGTGACGGACTGAACTCGTTCAGAAATAAATTGTATAAAATTGTAAATTTATAAAAGTGTATAAAGCGAATGTGTCAAATTATTTGAACAAGCGAGTAATTAGCATTGATCTATAATGTAATTGTGATTTTTTGTAATAGATTTTTTTATATGTGTGCTGTTGGCTTACCTTAATAAAAAAATAAATAAATAATGAAATATAAAAACAACTTTGTCTTTCTTGTTATATAAGAAAGAAAGAAATTATATTTATTGTCATACAGATAGGAAAAACACGAAATTAATTAGTAAAAAAGTGCGACAAAAGTAGCCAGCTCAGCGTCGGCAGGGATAGGTTACACCGTCTCTGCGCTGGTTTTCAATTGGATTCTTTACTCTCATAAATTTCACACACCAATAGGAAAAGGTAACCAACAAAAATGTAATATTACCTTAGAATTAATTTACTTGTTTCAGATACAAAGCAAGATAGCAGTTTACGGTGAGTATTTTATGTACAATATTGCATATATAAAACAGTTCTTATAGCTATGTAATTAAAGTTGAAAATCACAGTAACAATGTCATTGTACAGAATGGCCGGCCTAGACGACCTGAAGCGCTCAAGAAGGACCGACTCCACAATTGGTCAGTAAAAATATTTATTAAAATTGTATAAATTAATTTAATTGTATTAAAAATTAATTTCGTAATTGATATATTATAGAAGACTTAATTTAATCATAGACATTGTTCACAGATCATTACAATTGTGAAGCGGTTCATTGGCGACAGATTATAAAATTGATGTTATGATGAAAAAAGGACAGAAAAAAATGACTCGAAGAATTCTGAACCGGAGAAGATTTGTAATTCAAATGAAAAATGTAAATTCAAATGTATATGAATAAGAAATAAAAATGGAGTGTACAGTAATAATTTATTGGAAACTCCAATTTATAAAAAAAAATCTTTTAAAGGCCTTAGAGTCGTTTGGCTCTTTGGCCAGCTCTCTTTACCTTTTTTTCCTTTCACCTTTTATCCGTTTAACGCGGACTTGTATTCCTGTCCCGATCAACGCCATCTACCGATGCGTTTTTCATTTAAAGTATCTAACGGTGAAGGAAAACATGATGATGCCTGCACGTGTCTAAGATATGTAAAGATATATGAAGCTATCATCATTGTATCTTCATCTGCGGAAGTATTTGAGCGTCTATGATCACCTTTTCACTCCCTTCCTTTTACCGCGTAATAATAATGTAATTTAATTACGACACTTGTGTTGCGTAATAAAAAATTATTATTAATATATAAGAAACACTGTCATCCAATCGATTTAGGTAATTACGTAAAATAATAATTACGTAAACAAATAGTTAAAATAGGTTTTAATCTTAAGGTAGTATTTGAGTATGTTGTAATTTCACGATTTGTGCATGTTTATTTATTAGTTTCTATATATATATATATTACTTTTAAGATGTATGTATAAGATTTATAAAAGATGTAAATGTGTACAAAAGACTAATTTATTGTTTCAGAAATTTTAAGGTGATGAAGGCAAGTCTATATACACGTAGTTTGAAAGCGTTTTAATAAAAAACATTGACCTATTAAATATTTCTTCGTATCTAATATTTTATTTCAACAACAGATGGCGTTACGACGGTTGGAGTAACTTTTGCTGCGCTCGGTAAACGAAAATAGTAAGTACATGATATAGATTTTTTTATTAATTATATGAGTGATCTAGAGCCAATATAACTTATTCCAATTTATTAGAATTTATAAAAAAATATATATTTATTCCCGTGCGACTTCTCCTGTATTGTCGTAAAACATTTTTTTCCAATTTGTTCACCACCCAAGTGTAATAGCGCGATAATCTATAAACTAAAACATTGCGAATTGTATGACTTGTATCTAAAAAAAAGAATCATTCAAATCTCTGCCGTGGTTGTTAAGATCGTACATAACAGAATTAAAAAAAAAATTACACTTTATATAACAGTAAAGATTAAAAAAAAAAATGACTCGATTTTTAAAACTTTTGTGAGACAATTCACTGTATTATATATAAAAGCATCTTATCTCACGTGTAGATCGGTGTCGGTACCGACAGTGAGCGATAGGCCGCGAAAGCACTATAGTATCAATACCACTCATCTTGAAAAGCGCCCGATGCGCTCGAAACTAGTCGGTACCGACACCGATTTACAAGTGAGTTAAGTCGTTTTTATTGAGTTATGTTGAGTTCTAGATTACTGTATTTCTTGTATATAGAAGAATATATATTGCCGTGTTGCTGGTTGTAAATTATCTTGATATATTATGTACTTATTTCAGATGGAAAGCAAGAATTGGCCTACGGTGAGCCTTTAATGTACAACATTGCAGACATAAAACAGTTCTTATGGCTATGTTATTTAAGTTAAAATTCACTGTAACAATGTCATTGTACAGAATGGCCGGCCTAGACGACCTGATGACCATAAAAATTAACATTTGACAACGACTCTGGTTGGTAGAGATATTGTTAGTTTTGTATTTTATTAAAGAAGGCGTAATTTAACTAAAGATCTTGTTTATAGAGACTTGGAGTCTCGGCGAGTCGTAGAGCTGGGGGAAGGCAAAGTATTGGACGAAGGTTTTTAGGTTCTCACCGCTAGAGGACCGCGACAGATGAATCAATCGTCATAAGAAAATTTCCGGGAGACCGGGAGATTCCAACATCCCCCCCCTTCCCCTTCCTATTTATCCTTCCTTTATTATGCCTGCACATATCTGTGAAGAAATTCATAGATATGTGTAAAGTCAACACGCATTGAGCCAGCGTTGTTGACGATGGTCTAAATGAATTTAACATAATACTTGAGCTGGCGTTCAATTTTATTACATGTTAACAATTTGGTGATTGAATAACTCACGCTATTGAAGGATTCAAACATCAAATGAAAATGAGGCGTCTTAGCTTAGAAGTGTTTTGCATGCTGTATATGTGCTTGTGTGTATTGTATGTGTAAAATTAAACATCGTTTTAATATATTATTTTCAACGAATTTACAACATTTAACACACATTTAAAAAAAAAAAAAAAAAGATTCTACCTAAATCTTTGGACTTGAACCTAATATTTTATTTCATAAACAGGTGGTAATAGTCGACTGGGAGGACCATGAGTTCAACTCTAGGTGAACAAGGTAAGAATATTGTTTTGATACCACGCCAAGATTCTTCTTCTTTCTCCTGCCCTGGTCCTTGGTCTTTATGCCACGCCAAGATTGCGAAGTAATTTTTGCTTAGCCCTTGTTTTATTAATAACATGTTGATATTGTTTTAAATGATTCCTTCTTCGTGTTTTAGGAATGGAAAACGAGACAGTCTCGAGTGTTTAAGATGTGAACAGACAAAAAAAAAAGATCATTCCATCAACAGTGAGTATCCACTATTCTGACACGTGGTTAACAATATTGCTGAAATAAAACAGTTCTTATAGCTATTTTATTAAAGTTGAAATTCTTAGTAAAAAATGTCATTTTTGCAGACTGGACGGCCTAGATGACGTGAAGACTGCAACAACTAACAACAGAAGGAACGACTCCAGAATTGGTCAGTGGTGATATAATTTGTTTTTTTAATTGATATATTATTGAAGACCTAATTTACCCATAGACCTTGTTCACAGATAATTGTGGGGCAGATTATTGCAGACGGGCAAAAGGAGTCTGCAAGAAGTCCACAAAAAAACAACAAAGTGATTTCTGAGCTGGATACTTCGAAGCTGGAAAAGGAAGCTAACCCTACTGCTGCACCTGTCAAGATATAGAATCAATACAACGAATTAACAGCCAACTTCTCATACTAAAAGAAGCATCTCAAAGTGAATACAACACACAAATGAATAGACGTATATAACGGAGTACGAAAATCAAATAATGGTTCAATAGAAAAACCATCAATTTATTATTTACTTCAAACAAGATGAAGAATATATCAGCGTTAAATCTAATTACATGCAATTTGAAGAAAGCCATAATCAAAATTACATAACCTAACCGAAAGTATAACCTAAAAATCATCATCATCATCATCATTATCATCAGCCCCTGTCAGCCCACTGTTGGACATAGGCCTTTCCCAATGCCTTCCACAGTATGCGGTTCTCCGCTTTACGCATCCAACGACTTCCTGCCGACAGTCAATCAACAATCGATCTCCTAACTACATCGCAGACCAGAAGACCTTGGCATCAGACGATAAAATCCATAAAAAACATTTTTAAAACTACGATTTAGTTATTCTTCGCGCAGAAAAACACACTTAGGACCCTTCAAGCGAGCGTATCTCTTTCACAAAGGCTTGATTTTTAAGATTTTTAAGCGCCCCCTATACATACTTAAAGGTGTTTTGGTACAAACGCCATCTATTGGTCTCGAAAAGAATCATTATTACATTTCAAATGATAATTGTCTTTAAAACTCATCACCTCCTCTAGTGTTCCAAATGTTCAGGCGTCGACTGCCACCGTGATCCCGCCGCTCGTTTGCACCCATATCTTTTTACAAAGAACTCATCACCAGCTCACCATTAGAAGAAGAAATATACCTACTGATGACTGATATGACTTTCGGTGACGTGTCCCTCAATTGATCATTTCCTGACTTCTACTCAACTGGCTGAACAACTCAACATCGACGACCTCATCTGACCGGAAACCAACATTTCCTTACATCATCTCGCGTGCTGTCTAAGGAAGTTTTAATGTAATAGTCTATATTTAAAACTGGTCGACGAGAGAAGAAGAAAGAAGAATTTTGTTTTAAAGAGTTCGATTGTAAACATACCTAATTCAACAGAAGTCCAAGTATATATTGAAGAAACTGTACCAGCATCCAGCCAGAAGACATCATTTAAATTAAGTTAAATTAACTCGACAATGTCCTAAACAAAACTCAGAAAATTCGTATTTACACATAATTTTTTAATAAAGAGATTTGTTTAGGATTCATACTCTGGCAACAATATTTTTGTATAAATATTGGAACAGTAAAAATCCACTGTTATATTGTATGGATGACCAATATGTAATGTTGTAATGGTGCACAATTCAGTTTGTAACTGCCCAGTTGTAATTGTACAGTTAAAACGGAAGTTGTATATTTGGCTTTAGCTACGAACTGAAATTAGTTATTTTCATGTAGTTTTATACATTATAAATTACACTACACATTTTGGTCCTTCGAGCCGGATGTTATGTTTTAAATTAAGTTGATTTGAATACCAAATCGTTATTAGGTGACTGTATTGTTCAAGCATTGTAAATTTTAATGAGAAAAGACTCGTTTCCTCAAGAAGAGTCTCGCACGTTCGAGATAATCTCGCCAGACGATAATTTCTTGTCTCAATGTAAAAAAAAAACGGTCGAGATTCGTATTTCGAACGCAAATATGTCCGCTGTGTAAACGGTTAGTATGAATTTTATTTATATAAAGATTTATCTTCGCGACAAGTCTCGCATGAAACGATTTAATGAAAACCGTTTACGCAAAAGCTATTAACGTTTATCAGAGAGAACATTGCTCGTAGTGTAGAAAAGGTTCAACAAAATATCTGCTTTCGTAATTTGAACTCGAATACGTTCGCAAGAGTTTATTATGCAATGTTAATGCAGACGAAAAACGCGAAATTTCTCGCACATACGAAACTTTAAATGTGTAAACGAGGCTAATGTCGATTTTGTTGTCTGCCAAGCAAATGTTTATAAAAAAATTGCATTGTATACATTTAAAGGCAGGCATTTTCATACGATAAAAAAAAAACTAAAAAGACTATTAAAATGTAACTCCATATAAAAATGTCATTTTATTCGCATTCCTATTTTATATGAAATTATAAAAGCAACGTGCAGTGCAGACGATGGTATGAAAACGTTTTATTTAAATGACAGAAGATGGCGTAAACTGTTCACTTGATGTCGAATCAACGCCATCTATGGGCGATAAAGGATATACTTCTCCTATCCCCTCTCCTATATCTCCTTCTCACATTATTTTCTGATGAAAAGTCTAGTAGAACTTTGGCAACTCACGCTGCAGAAGAGAAGTATATTGCGATTAACAAAAAAAGAGTCAGGTCGTGGTACCACCAGTCGAGGTGGCCAATTATTGCCTGAACTTTCATATGCTTGGTTAGATGGAGAACTGATAGGAGAAAGAAACTTAATCTAGCTCTAAGCAATAGAAATACATTAAGCGTATAAAGAAAAAGACGAATCTCTGCCTATCACGCCGGTACCTACAAGTAACTGCTGCCATCTGGCCCCCAGATCTAGAAATAACATCGTTTGGCTGTTTCATCATCATCAACCTGCCCCCTTCCCTAAGGAGAGACAGCACAGTGTGTACTCTTCCATACATCTCTGTCAGCCGTCATCTGAACTCACACACGTCCCACGCATATCCTCTTTCACGCAATCCATCCACACCTTCTTCGGTCTTCCTCTTCCAGCCATCCACATTCAATCTCGTGACCTTCTTGCTTATTGTTTGTCTGTTTATTGTTTAAATTAGACAGGAATTAATCTATGGGTAAGGGAACATAATTGACCAAACGTAACCCAGCCGTGTTGCTAGCTATAACGAATTAAAACACGCTGTGTTACCAGAATAGTGTGAAAGAGAATATACGTAAGAGTGTGAGTTCAGATATGACGGCTGACAGAGATGGAGTAATTTTTTTGTTAGTTTAGCAATACTTCTTATAACCATTCCTAGTAAGCTTAGTAAGGTAAGCTTCCTGGTAAGTTAGGATATGGCTCACGACAATAGTCGAATAGCGGGATTCCCATGACCCACGGGGAACTCACGACAGCTACATCGGTCTGTGCCCTTAACCGTTAGGCACTTCAAAAGTACATACTGTGAACGGGCAGGTTGATGATGACCAGATTTGTATATGTATTAAACAAAGGTATATATTATAATTTAGGTCAGGGGAATGCGGGAGGTGAGTTGGACTGGTGCGTTATGAATAATCGATAATTTAAGTCTAGATGCGCAGGTCGACCTATACACCTATATGTCATTTACAGTCCCCATGGAACAAAGCCCTTTGTTCTTTTATCATAGAAACAGAAGACTTTAAGAATATTATAACAACGCATTTTGATAAATAACATGTTTAATAAAACATTGATTTCACCTTCCTTCATTTTTTTAACATAAATTAAAAATTTTAAGGTTATTTGGTGTGAATTTATAGGAAAACAAAATGGCGGTCGCTTTGACGGGAAGTCCACGCCACGCATGCGTTTAATTGGGATGAGCTCAATCGATTGGGCATGATTCCTGTTACGTTTAGAATGTCGGGTAGGTCATTTGCCCTCTAGCCTCCGTTGAAAGTGGTTGTGTTCGTTTAAATATTCTTTGGTGTTGTGATGTTATAAAATGTCTTTCTATATATTTTTTTATTTTCTATAGAATTAATTATCGTGTTATTTAAAGCTTCTTTTGTGTTTTGAGTATTGATTTGTTCATTGTTGTGTGAGATATTGTAGTTTTAGATAACGCCCCATCCATTTTGTTCCTGTTGCTCTGTTTTCCGTTTAGTCTTGTGTCCAGTGTTGTTATCTGTCTACTATCAAATACCCGCAATTTAGGGTTGTCACTTCATTTTTGTTCGGTTTAATTTTATGATTGAATTTATCACTGGATTAGAATTTAAACATCGATTTTGAATTCCAACAATGTTGTGAATTGGTTTTTTTTTTAATTATTTGATGTAACAATATTGAATTTATTTTGCATGTTGATATGAATCATGTTTTCTTTTACTTTTGTTTTGAATTAAAAGTTTAGATTTTTAATAACTTTTTTTTTATTTTATTCAATTGAAGTGAACGTTTATATTTTTCCAACAGGAAGGACAAAGATACTTGGCGATTGAGTAATTTTTAGATTATATAAACGAAGAATTTATTCATCGTAGTGAGCTGATACAAGCTGTGCTTGGAAACAGTAACGGTATGTAAATAATACAATACTTGTTTTATAGTTTTTTTCCACGGACTGTTTCGAACGACGAGGCCTATACAACAATATATTATCTGTTTCATACAAGTTTGACGTTTCATTGAGAGTCGATTTTGTTTAATTTAATTTAATATTATAAATGTCAACACCGGGTAAACGAACAAACGACCACTGGAGACCTTTATGCGTTACTTTAACTACTGTTTTTTTTATTAAATTAATTTTGAACTAATATTTCTTGTAATCTATCCTGATAAGCTTGAAAAGCATGTGGTGGGATGTTGTGTTTCTCAATAGTCGATTGGGGTTTGAATCCTTCGTGTCGTTGGATCGGTAGTCCGCACCCTTAACTATTAGGCTATTGGCGTTAATTTATAGGTTCTTAAACCAAGCTTA